>MU226248.1:1381409-1415204 GCA_018584345.1 Thuja plicata
GGAGTACAAGGAAGGCACAACAACCATCAATAACAAACCAGCCCACACATTTGGGGGACAGATAGAATACAAAGAGGCTAAACTGCAAACAATAAACTTGGGCGAGGAGGATGAACCCAAGGAAATCCTCATAGGGGACGACTGGGACCCAGTATTGAAGGGGGCAGCATTGAAAATCTTCCTCGAGTATAAGGATGTATTCGCATGGACATATAATGACCTAAAAGGAGTACCACCAGAAGTATGTGTCCATCGGATACCATTGATACCAGGGGCAAGACCGGTGCACAAACGACCTTATAGAATGAATAAGAATTATGCTGCCAAGGTTCAAGAGGAAATTACAAAAATGCTAGAGGCAGACATCATATTCAAGGTACAGACCAGTGATTGGGTGTCTCCTATTGTTATATCACTAAAGAAGGACGGGATCCAAATCCGGATATGCGTGGACTTCAGGTGCTTGAATACGGTAACCATAAAAGATCCCTTTCCTATTCCTTTTACTGATAGCATCCTAGAAGAGGTAGCAGGCCATGAAATATAATTGTTCATGGACGGGTTTTCAGGCTATAACCAGATTAGCGTTGCGGAGGATGATAAGTTAAAAACCACCTTTATAGTGGAAGATGGGGTGTACGCCTACAACAGGATGCCCTTTGGATTATGCAACGCGCCAACGACCTTCCAAAGAATCATACTCCATATCTTTCAGAGCATGTCTGTGGGGAACTTCAGAGCTTTTTTGGATGACTGGTCAGTATATAGCAAAAAGGAGCACCACCTCAAGATCCTTGGAGAATGCATGGATCGATGCAGAAGGGCCCATCTAGCCTTGAATCCAAAGAAATGCAGATTCATGATTTCACAAGGTAGATTGCTAGGCCATATAGTAAGGAGGGATTGAAAACAGATGCAGATAAGATCAGGGTAATTGTGGATATGGAAGTTCCATCTGATGTCACTGGAGTAAAGTCCTTCTTGGGACATGTGGGGTACTATAGAAGATTTATAGAAGGATTTGTTGGAATTTCTCTGCCCTTAGAAAAACTTACCAGGAAAGGAGAGCCGTTCTGCTCGGAGAAGGAACAGGAGGAGGCTTTCCAGCAACTAAAGAAGAGACTAGTGGGTGCCCCAATCCTCATATACACGAACTGGGACAAGGATTTTCATGTCCATGTGGATGCGTCCAACTATGCAATAGGAGCCACCTTGGCACAGATAGGGAAGGAAGGACTAGACCATCCAGTGTACTTCGCAAGCAGGCTATTATCAAAAGCGGAGCGGAATTACAGTACCACTGAACAGGAAGCACTAGGTATGGTTTATGCAGTTCAGAAATTTAAACATTACCTGTTAGCTACTCCTTTTAAATTTTTTGTTGATCACCAAGCACTCATGTATCTGGTGAATAAGCCTATAATCCAAGGGAGAGTGAGCAGATGGCTAATCCTCCTGCAAGAATTTACTTTTAAAATCATAGTCAGGCCTGGGAAGAGTCATGTAATTGCAGACCAATTATCAAGAATCAGGTTGGCAGAAGCTTTTGGAATTGGAATAAATGAAGATTTCCCTGATGCCCACCTATTTCAAATTGCCATATTGCCTCAATGGTACGAAGGGATAGGAAAGTATCTCTCTACAGCTACATTTCCAAAAGAAATGCCAGCTGCGGAAAGGAGAAAAATTGCACTCAAAAGCGGAACATTTCAGTTAATAGAGGGACTACTATATAAAATGGGGGCAGACGGGATCTTGAGGAGATGTGTGATGGAGGAAGAAATTTCCGGAATCCTAAGGGAAGCTCATGAAGGGTTAGCGGGAGGCCATATGGGCCCCGATGCAACAGCTCAGAAGGTTCTATTGGCAGGACTTTGGTGGCCCACTTTGTATGCAGATGCTCGGGAATGGGTGCTCACCTGTGATACGTGCCAAAGAGCAGGGAAACCCTCAAAAAGAGACTTCATACCATTATTCCCATCCCAACCACAAGAATTGTTTGAGCGGTGGGGGTTGGACTTTGTAGGGCCCCTACCTACTAGCAGTAATCACAGATGTAGATACATAGTGGTAGCAACGGAGTATCTTACGAAATGGGCCGAAGCATGAGCACTCCTAGACAACACAACTCTCAGTACTGCGAAATTTCTCTATGAACAAATAATAACCAGATTTGGCATACCACTCTAGCTCACAAGCGACAGGGGGGTGCATTTTGTGAATCAAGTAATCAGAACAATTACAAATGAGTACAAAAATTTTCACTCATTTTCGAGCCCGTACTATCCAAGGGCGAATGGCCAAGCAGAGGCCACAAACAAAGTATTAGTATCAATCCTGTATAAGACTTGCAGAGTAGAAAAAGGAGAGTGGGGAGAAAGACTACTAGCAGTTTTGTGGGCGTACAGGACCACTTACAAAGCGACTACTGGGCACACACCCTTCCACTTAATGTTTGGGCAAGAAGTTGTAATGCCTATGGAATATGGAGTGCCGAGCCTGAGGATAGCAGTTGAACAGAGACTCGGAGATACAAAGAGTCTAAAGGAAAGACTAAGTACTTCAATGAAATTGGATGAAAGGAGGACATTTGCCCAATGGGCCACCCAGGTGGCACAAGAGCGACGAAAATTCTAGCATGACAAACACTTAAAGAAAATGAAGTTTGAACCTGGCCAATTGGTACTCAAGTACAATGGGAAAAATGAAATTAAGCCAGGCAAGTTCAAGGTACGCTGGTTGGGACCCTATAAAGTTGTGGAGGTACGGGATAATGGAGCTATAAAATTATCCACATTGGATAATAATCCCTTAAAAGACTTGGTAAATGGATCCAAACTAAGGCTGTATAATAAAAGAATAGAAATATAGTCCATATGTCACTTAGACATAAAAGAAAGAAAAGAAAAAGACAAGGAGAATTCCAGGGGAGAGATAATAAAAGGTAACCCTAACTTCAATGAGCCTTATAAAAGACTCAAGTGGGCCATTATCACTAGCGGGAAGTGGGAGAACGCGTATTGCAGCAAGCACATAAAAGGAAGTTGGGGAGAGGAGGCCGTACACCGTACGGAAAGAGCAGACCCAAGGAGGCCAATACGCCGCAAGTACATAGAAGGAAGTGGCGGAGAGGAGACCGTACATCGTACGGAAAGAGCAAACCCAAGGAGGTGGCACGTGCGAGAGCTAGACCGTACGCTGTACGGACAGGGGATACAAAGGAGCAAGGTGGAAGAGACCGTACATTGTACGGAAGTTACATGCTTCAGACGGCCGTACGGACGCAGTGCAGACCGTACGGGCAACAGGCACGCAGGGGAGGTCGTACGAAGGCGGTACAACTTACGGACAATACAATCATCAAAAGACCGTACGGACTCGGAGTCCGTTGTACGACCATCGGGTGGGGTGCACTAGGACCGTATGCTGTACGCCAGGAGGAGCACGGAAAAGGCCGTACAGAGAGATAGGCCGTACGCGTACGGTTGGCAGGGAGAAGACGACAGTTGTTGTGAGGCCGTACGCTGTACGAAAGGTGCAGTACGGAGGGAACCAAAGATAAGCCGTACACTGTACGGACGACAGGCAGAAGAAGTTACAGACGGTTGCAAGACAATTGGTAAAACAGTTAAAAAAAGCATACAAGGGTTGGCTCTAAATACGAAGATGGTAAAGATAAATGTGGGGAACCCAAGTAAGGGAAAAATTATTGACTCCAAGCAGAAAAATCCAGCATTACAGAGGACGAAGGTAACGAAAATGACAAGCAAGAAGGATAAAGGAAAGAGCATCGAACGAATTATCGCTGCCAATATCAGCTTTGAGAGCGTAATCGGTAATGGATGTCGTGCGTGGTGGGAGAATGCAGAAGACTAGCACACCTTGAAGGGAGCTTTACAGAAAGCAGAGGTAGACAAAATCATTTTTATGCTTATTTTTTATTTAAAAGAATTTGAACCAATATTGCGCACCATGGTGGCTGGATATGATAGATAAGCTCACAAATTGGTAATCCGATATTCTCATCAAACTATAACTATTTTCTACTCTGCTAAGGAAATAAACAAGGTATTTGGAATACCTAACCGGGGACAAGAACTCACGAAAACCCCAATGCCAACCGAGGAAAAGAAGAAATGGTTGGACTTAATGTGCAGGAAAGATCTCACCAAACAACAATGGGGAAGCATCCTCAACAAGCAGAACAGTAGAGGCCTGAAGAATTTTTTTATAGCCAATGAAGAATGGCGTTGCATTGTGGACTTGGTGAAGAGTAAACTCACCGCTGGCAGCCGCACATCAGATATAGCCATCTGGATGCTACCAATAGTGGATGGGTTGAATCGGGGACAGATATACAATTGGGCACACTTCCTTTCAGAACGTTTGCATGAATTCATGGAATTAAAACATAAGGTATTTTACATGCCTCATCATGCCATAACAATATTTTTGGAAGCAGTCCGTACACAAGTGGCTGTTGATCAGAGAGGAGGGCTGGTTCCAGCCAATAGGGTGGAACCTTATAAACCAACCATGACGTACTGGTTACACTTAGACACTTTTGGGACAGGAGGAGGAGAACCAAGGACAAAGAAACTTAGACAGGTACACCAACCAGAGTTGAGTGAAGAATCAAGCCAGGAGGAGGTTGGCGATGAGGTGGGTGCTGATAGTTCAGGAGACGAGGATACCTCCTCAAACTCAGGAGATAAGGAAATCAGATTCAGCCACTTGAAGGGCACACCCAGAGAGGTCACCTTTCTACCAAAGGGAGAAGGCCCACTGCCAGGAAGTATACTAGAGTATGCAGAGATCCAAACCACTCCAAGTACGGAAGGAGGCTGTACCATCCCAAGTACGGAAGAAGACCGTACCATGCCAAGTACAGAAGGAGGCCGTACCATTCCTAGTACGGAAGGAGTGGACAACCATGGAGAGAAAGGGAATCCAAGCACTGAAGAAGAGAGAAGCGGACAGAGGATCCCTAAATGGGGAGCCACTAGACTCACCTTGCCGGGAGTAGCCAATCTCATTCCAGCAGACCAGCAAGCGCGTACTAAGGTCATAGACCTAAGGGGGCAGCAAACAGGAGGACACAAGATTAGAGTCCACACACCCCATGGGATAGAAGTGGCACAACTAGTGGCCTTGGTGGTACAGGCTATGGAGAACAAAAGAAACATACAGAATGAGGTTGGAGAAGATACCGTATTAGAAGAAGCAGATAGGCTGCTGGAGGAAGTTGGGATGGCATCACCACCCTCGCCATCACCACCCTCACCACCACCAAGAGAAACGGAAGGAGAGAACACAATGGGAATAAAGCACACCATGACAGAGCAAGGTACATAAAGGATCTCATTGGAGGATAAAGCAACAAGGCTGCTCAAAGAGTTGCAAGAGATGGAACATACCATGAAGGACATCATCCAGGAAGCTAAGAATCAGAACATGGAAGTGATAGTCAGGGCTGCAGAATCCTTAGCAATATTCATGAAGGGGGAGTGCCACACAGATTGGGGCCTACTCTACAAAAGTGGGTACACAAAAAATGAAGTAGCTGAAATATGGGCAGCCCCAGGCATCATAGTACGGGAACAGGAGCAACCACCCCTCTTGAACACACTCCGAGAAATGGAGGTGGCCTTAAGGAGGACATTCTGGCAGCTACAGGAAGAGAAAGAACTGACTAAGCAAACGAAGAAGGATTGGGAAGAGGAAAAAGCCACGAGGGAAACACAATGGAAGACAGAGCGAGCTGGACTAGAAGAGAAGTTAAGTAGCAGCTGAAGAAAAGTTAGCAGCAGCTGAAGCTAAAAAGATGGACGCGTTACGAGTGCTACAGGGAGTTCGGGCGAAGCAGAAGGCAGCTGAAAGGGATCTCCTACGCTTTCGGGAACAAGCTCCGAGTCCAGGGATGTCTTCACAACCCAACTCTCAAGTCTGATTTCCCTTTTGTACAGTCGTCTGGAAATAAAGTCATTTTGTATTAAGACTTAATTATGGATTGTCGGGAGGGTAGTTAGGAGTGAGGAGGTGCGTCTGTTGGTTTCCTCAACCAACCGACTACTATATATGTGTTTGGTTTATTGTATGGGTTGTTGGTTTTTCTGGTAATAAGAAATAGAATAAACACTTCCTCGCCAATCTAGTATTCTAGTATGGTACTTCTTATCTTTCATTGATATTGGTAGTTAGTGAATTATTGGTAATTGGTTGAATGGTATCTGTGAATGCTTAATGTACCATTCTGTATATCTGGTATTGTTAACCATTCTACAATGAGCTACTAAAGTTCCTATCTTTTAGCACATGGGTTTAATCAACGGTCATGTCTTAATGGAATGGAAAAGATGATCCGGTGTTATGAAAGACTATAGATCTATGTTACCCCGAGTTTCCGGGACGGGGACGGCAGGGGACGGGGGGACGGGTTTCTGGGACGGCAAATATTTTTGCCAATTTTGGGGACGGCAGGGGACGGCAAAGGGGACGTCTATAAACATAGGAAAATTTTCAAATATATAAGGAACTTTACAAATATACATTACATTCATATGAAAATATGGACAAAGCATGCCATTTAAACATCATAGAACCTTAACATACAACATTTCAATGCCATTTAGTAAATAGTAACTAATTGAATATTCAATATGTATTAACTATAGTCTATTATGCATAATAATGGGGTGGGGACGTCCCCAAGCCGTCCCCAAGTCCCTGGGACGGGGACGTCCCCGAAACTTGGGGATTTAGGCCGGGGACGCGTCCCCGGGTAACCCTGCTATAGATTGATCGACGGTTAAAGCTCAGTGAAGATCTACGGCAAGCGTGATGCCTCAAAGTAGAGATGCACGACCTTTACCTATCAAGGCATCACGACAAAGCAACACGTGTCCTGGACCCACAGACTCTAAGTAACGTGATCGTTTGTAAAAACATAGAAGGAATCAACGCTCGGTGTGATCCCGCGATTGACAGATAAATATCTTATACTCATTGAGGCATTGCGAGATGATGACACGTGTCCCCGACAGTCAAAAGGACAGAATGCTCGGGTGGTAGTGTTGACTAGGATTTTCCTTTGTCGTTTTATATATTTAATATTATATTTTTATTTCTCTTAGGGTTTGGTTTACTATTTGATACGTCGACGTCTTCATGCAGGGTTTCGAGGGTGGTGATTATGGATCTGTCTGATGATAAAATAACGCGACCTTTGTGAAATACTGAAAGATGATCACATGCAGACATTTATTGAAAAGTATTCATGAGAATGGAGGATACTAGAGGGTGGTCGACAACGCCGATGTTTCTGTTCTCAATGATAAAGCTTTTCAATGTACTAGAAATAATATCCATTATCAGAAGCAAAAATATATAGATGAACATGTGGTCGAAGTATCATGATGACTACATGCAGAATCATTATTATATCAGACATGATATTAAAGACTTGATAAGCTATCATTATTTTGAATTGTCTCTAACAAATCACAGGTGATTTGTTAGGGTCCATTATTCTGATTCCTTTTGGTCAATTAACTACTTTCCAAAGGATGATAATCATTCCTTTATTGTAACTAATGTTTAGTTGTTGATCTTAGGATTAGGTTTTAGTTATCAAGAGACACATAGGTCTGAAGCTTGTATGCATCCCTTGGACTTTATACAAATAGGGATACCAAGACCATGTGAAGGATTATTATCATTATTATTATTGTTCTAGAATTTGATCACAACTGCAATATGGACTCAAATGTACTATTTTTTCAAAATCAATAAAAGATAAGTGTTTTCTGTCTCACTTGTGGTAAGAAAGTTCAATTCATTTCAGTTAGTCCCTTGCAATTATTGAAGGAATTTCAATTGCTATTCTTGCAATGCTTGTGTGGAGATTTTATATGTTTTATATCATTGTTTGATTATTAAGGAGTTTGTGAAAAGTTAGTGTTTCCGGCTTCTTGTTCAACTGGTCTCCCAACCATAGGAGTTAAATTCATTTGAACTAACAAGGATATAAATAGACTTAATCTCTTTGCATCTATAGCATTGAAATAGTTGATGGTATTGGAATACATACTGTCTTGCAAGGTTGTACATAGGATTGACTCTATTGCCCAAGTTGATATAGGCACTGATCTTATCAATAATTGGATATAGTCATTTAGTTCATTGTTTTATGTTGTTGAGATATTCTAGCATTCATTCATTTATATATACTTTCAAAGAATTCTTACAGTTACACAAAGTTTTTCAGTCATGCAGTGTTTGTTGTGATTTATCACAATTGATTTCTTTCAA
Organism: Thuja plicata; assembly: GCA_018584345.1. Classification (NCBI taxonomy): domain Eukaryota; kingdom Viridiplantae; phylum Streptophyta; class Pinopsida; order Cupressales; family Cupressaceae; genus Thuja; species Thuja plicata. The sequence continues at coordinate 1,389,720 of MU226248.1, forward strand.
GTACATGTTTGCCACACTTGAAAGAGAGGTTTGAGATGCTATCAGATCTGCTATAAAAAGCCTTAAGCTTGAGGGATAAGTTAGGGTATAGGCCTACCAGCCTTGGTCCTACAGAGCCAGAATTGCAGAAGTTCCAACCTTGCCTTGGTTGTGACTTGTTAGTTGGCAAAATCACTTGGGTTTCCCAGCATTGGATTGGCAAGTCCATAGGAAATCCAATCTGTTGATTTGAGCACCAACAAAAGGATTATGTAATCACTAAGCAATACACTCCTGGCTGTGACTAAAATAGGTCAATAGGTATCAACACTTAGTACTCATTTCAGCATAAACAAATTCAATTCATTTTCCAGCCAATAAGGAAGATGAATACTAATCCTATCAACAATTATTAGATCAGTAATTATACATTAGTACTCACTTCCATTGGATCCTTACACTCTCAACTATAGATCATGGAGCACTTACATGAAAAACACAACACCATTAAGGGGACCAAAACAAGACTTGATCTTTAAACAATTAAGGAAGCAGATGAGTGCTCTTTAATCTAATTGAGATGTCACATAAGATGCAATTGATTAGGAAGAATTATGTAACCATCAAACCTGGTCAAGGTACTCAGCAATAATTCCTTACTTCCATTGGGCCATGATAAGCATTCACCAATCGCAGAAGGGTGTCAACTTCCAAGAGGGAAATTCAATACACCTCCAGATTTGTCTTCTATCTTAAAACCTGTCGCCATCTTGAGAACAAAGAAAAAAGGCAAAATCTGATCGCTGGTTAGTACGAACCAAGCTCTGATACCATGTTAATTTAGGTGATCAGATCAAAATTTATAACTGTATTGAAATTTGAAAGTTATAATTAAAAATAGTTTGAACAAATCTAATTCTATAAAATGTTAAGTTCCAGAATTATATGATGTAACTTATAAAGAACTGCAAGAAACAAGGTAAACGAAAGACACCAGACTACCCTGGGAAAACCTCCCTCTTGGAGTTGAAAAACCTAGCTTTAAATAGATTATCTGATATTGACCTTCAACATCAAATTACTCAACTCACAATTTGATGATTTGCTGAGGATCGTAGATCAACGAAGCAAATCAGAATATATCGCCTTCAAGGAAGTATTGCCAATGGAGTAACCTTCAGAACTGTTCTTGAATTGCTGCCCTAGATCAGAATGGCGATCACTGTCAGATGTATCATAACTCGCTGCTGTGTATGCATACCCAAATTTGCAGTCTGAATATATATATATATTGTATGCACGCCCGGATGTCAATGAATTGGACAGATCTCAGTATCTCAGTTCTGAATCTATATAGATATTCGATGCTATGGATAATGAGGTCGCCACCAAGAATTCGCTGTCCAAGATCATAGAGTTTCTGCCTGATTAGATATGCGGGCTGTCATTGAGTTTATGTTCAGATTGTCAAGTCTGATCACTGCTTATTGAATCAGATACCAGACTAGTAATTTGCTGTAAATGAAATCGCAGGTGTTATTTATATTCTCTGTTGCCAAATGCAAGTGTTCGCTGCCTTGGACAGTAGTATATATTCACTCCTTCTGATATAGTGCTTGAATCGCCAATTTTCCGCATATGTATTTACAATACCATGTCTCATATATGTATGAGGGTTTTATAAATATAATTGCAAGGTCGGCCCTTTCATTTTGGCACCAATTCAAATTTAGAGGCATTCATTAGCTCCTGACCCAATTTGATGCCCAGACCAATCTTGGCATGTAAAAACAAATATAAGGGCCCAGCCCTATATTAAGTGTAATTTTAATTAATTAAATTAGTTGTATATAACAGCTAGAATTCGATCTAGCTAGAAACAATTAACAGCACTCGTTTGCAAGGTGATGCCCTTTGCTTAGCCAAAGTCAAATGTATATCCTCTAGAAGAAAAACACCAAAACTGAACCGGAAGAAAAAATTCAACCAGTGTTTTTTTGACTGATGCTGATCGCTCGTGCACCCACATGCTCTTGCGTCAAACATGCCAAATGAGAAGTTTGTAAGAATAGCTCCTAGATAAAGTTTAGTAGTAATGCCCTTCCAGGTTGTAACAACTTATAGCAGGCTCCACCATTGAAATAAGTACATGTAAAGCTTCTTCCTTTGTTTCTTGACCTTATCTTTTTCTCGTCTATTGCTGCAACACGTTCTTTATCATCATCTCAATCTGCTGCAACATCTACTTTTCTCCCATTCCTTGTTACAACCTCTGCATCTGCATTCTCTTGACCCCTTTTCCAATGCCCTATTTTTTGTCCTAAAATTAAAATTCCAAGTAAAGAAGGAAATGGAATAGAGTTAGCGATATCATTTGCCAGTTGTCGAATAAGAGAGATCGTGGTTGAGATCCTGCAATTATGTGAGGTAATCCGTGAAACATAATCCATAAAACATATTTTTCTTACTAGGGTTAGGAACATTAATTCAATCATATGATATAACTAATTTCATTAATGGATTTCCTTGGAAAAACAAATAAGGTGCCTCAAGCTTATTCCTTTCCATCAAGCCTAGGAGCACAGAATGACACCCACCATTTAGCTTCCGAGTCTTGGGTCATTACTACTTGAATGGAACTTAGGTGCTACTTGCATCTCTTATATGTATTCCATCATAATGTGCATGAGGAATTTCCTTAGGATCTTCCCCAATAACCCATCTGCATCATGAAGTACCATGGGGGATCACACACGGCGTTTCGAGCCTGTCCATCAAGCCCAAGAGCACAGAATGATGCCTGCCATTCAGCCTCCCAGTACCTCTTGGGTGACCACTACTCGAATGGACCTTATGCTACTTGCATTCCTTGCATTTAACATATCCTCCCCCCATAAAGGGACGGTAGATTGAGAGAAAGTGTGAAGGAATCTACTATATATAATTTGTTATGCCTAACGCCATAATAGCAATGATAGAAATATGTAAATATCAACAACATCAAATTTCCACAGTCCAGGTTAAAATTGTAACCGCTGTTTCTGGATTAAATTGTGTTAGACTTTTTAGCATCAACCTCGTTTTGGATCATACTCCATGATCCATCATCAGGATGTAATAAGAGACCATAAGGAGAAGAATGATGATGGATCATGGAGTATGATCCAAAATGTTGATGCTAAAAAATCCAGAAACAATGGTTACGATATGTAAATATGTTAATTACTTCCATTCCTACATGGAAGACAATAGCAAATCAGCAAGATCAGAGTCTATGCATCATGCATCAGACCCAATCACTTATATAATGCACAGGGACTCTACGTCGAATGTTATTCATTTATTCAGACTCCTTGATCGATCTTCCTTCATTTGCAGATTATAACTGTCTTATGTATTTGAATGGAACTCTTTCTTCCTAGATCAAATCCTTCATTTCTTGTCTTTGATCCTTATATAAATCTGACCTGCTATTTACACTCAGATATATATCAGTGTATCTCAGAGATTCTCCTTTCTTCAATATCTCTACTATTATATCTCTTCCCTTCATTTGATTGTCTTCCTATTGTCTGCTGTTTGATGCTGATCACTTCATCTATCTGTCTTACTTCGTTTCATTCTCTCATCGGCCCTTCTCTACATATATATTATCACTCCCTTGAAGGTATGCGACCTTTAGGAATGGCTGCCCCTTAATGAGGGGTCATGTCTTCTTGTCACAAATGTAATCACACCTCTGCTATCAAGAGGAACTCTAATCTAATGGCTTTAGTTTCTCCCTTAACTCTTGCGATTAGATAACCCTAATCAAGATTGCTTCTTATCACTGCATTTTAGGACTTGTCTATGCATATATCTGCTGTAATGTAATGTCCCCTTCTGCCTAGAGTCAATTATGGTTAATTTTGCTAGCCTTAGTTATTCCTGGAGGCTGGAGCAAAATAAAATTACAAGGGAATTAAGTTATTGATTAAATATAAAGTAAGCCAACGCCTAAAATTATAACTTGTTCATATTTAATTAATAAGGTGGCCCCTCTATAATGTTTGAGTGCCTAAGTTACTTGGGCATGTTATTATCCTAAGTTTAAATTGAATTATTTATTTGGGATGGCTTATGTAATTTGGGCGGCTAGGCACTTGGCCCTGTTAATTGCTAAGCGAATGTTGAAATATTAATTATGTGGCATATTATTAAGTTGGGTGACTTAAGTGAATTATTAACTATTAAACACTGTTGAGCCGATGGAGGGAAAAGACTGTATTTAAGGAAAAATCGTGAATGTGGGAATTCATTCGATTATCATTATACGAGTTGTTTTGAGTTTCTTTGAGTGGCGGACATCTTCTTCCAATCTGGGATGACACCTCTGGATGGACTGGTGATTTGGACGGTACCCCAAATCATCCAGAATTCAACCAATTTAATCAGCCAATCTGTGGTTTACAGTCAACACTTGCAGGTTATTGAAGAGATCAGAATATAGAGCAGTTCACATAGGGCAGAGACACACCCTAACACAGGTGATTTACATTGACAATACTCCTATGCAGTTTGGCGCACGATTATTGGAAGCTTTTTCATCTTAAGTGTTCACTTTGTTACAGAAGTAGCGGCTACCAAAGTAATTTGGCTAGTGTTAGTTTGAGGGCAATATAAGGATCTGTACATGGTGATGCAAGTCTATTGCAATTTCAGCTAGTTTAAACTACCACAATGGTGCCATCCATTATTACATCTAGAAGATCCCTGTATAAGAAAATTGGATATGTTTTCCAAGAATTTTGTGTGACATTGATGACTGCAGCAATACATCAATCCAGTCTTTTCAATACAAATATATAATTGCTTGCTTCAATAGAGAAATCTGTCTTTTATTCTTTCCCTGCAAATTTCTGTCATTGCATGCACAAAATTTTCATGTTATGAGATAAAACCACAAGTGCACTTTCAAATTAAACCATAAAGTTAGGGGAAGGATTTTTCATGTAACATTGTCCCTTTTATTTCTCCTTTTAATTCAGCATATAGGTCTGCTATCATGTTTTAGATCTACTCATATATCTTGTCAAGATCTTCTTATACACTAACTTCAAATCTGCTCATAAAATCTGATTTTATAACTTCAGATCTGCTTATAAGTCTGCTATGAATAGTCAGATAATCCTCCTTTCCCTTTCTCCCAACGTTTTCCTCCCCTTTTATGTCTTCTTATAAGTTATTTTCCAATAGTCAGAACTCTTAAATTGAGTCACACCTCTTCACTTGGCAAGGGACATACCCTTTCACAAAGAAAGTGCTACTTAATATTCTTTTAATTAAATCTCTGGTAATTATATTACCTAGGTTGGCCCTAAATAATCGGCATTAATTTCTTGATCTGGGTTGACCTCTTGCTATATATATATTTATTTTCTCTCTCTCTTTTTTTTTTCCTTTTTAAAGGCTGCGATCCGATTCATTAAGGGCTGCCAACCCTAGTTTGGTGGGGCATGACATTTCCTCCTTCAGGTGGTATTCCACCCATTATAGCTCGGCCTCCCCCACAGAAAGTTTCCTGCAACCTCCTCTACCCCATCCTCTTCTTCAGTCATCTTTCTTTACACTCTCACTATCTTATCCGTACTTAACTCATTTTCATATTCCTTACAATAAAAATGAAGGATAACCTTTATCCTTTTCTTGTCTACTGCTGCAACCCATTCTTTATCATCATTTGCTGCAACATCTCCTCTTCTCTTGTTCCTTATTTCAACCTCTGCATCTGAATTCTGTTGTTCATCAGCTCCAAGCTGTTTTGTGTTTCGCTGCACACCTTATTCTTCAACATCCTCATTTTCTCAAAGGACATCCAACAACTTTTGTGCCACCGTTCTTGTCATCTCCTACCTGTTTTGCAATCTCTTCTTTTTCCTCTGCATATATAGGTTCATCTTCTTCACGCTTTCTTGCATACAAATTTTTATCAGGAAAATAATGGGGCTCATTTGTATCCATCTTTTCCTCTTCTCTTCTCTTCTCTTCTTCATGTGTGTTTTACTCTTCCTCATATTTTGCAGTGCCTTTTGCATCTTATTTCCTAAGTTGCCGGTTCAGATTCTGGTTCGTATGTGGGTTCGAGATTCGGGTTCGAAATTCGTCCAAAAAAATTTTGGGCTGGGTTCGATTCATTTTGGGTTCATCCGTACAAGATTTTTTTTTTAAATATATATATATATATATGTAAACATATGCAGCAGCAAATAAGTTCATACATTACTATGCTAATAATACAAAACCGTTGCATACAAAAAACGTAATACTAAACCGCTGCATACAAAAAACGTTAAAACGTTATGCATTTTAGGGTGAAATGCGGAAAAAATAATTAAAAACAATTAAAAAAAGCATTGAAAGTCAAACAAAATCAAAATTCCCAGAAATTTGACCTAAATTCGTCCAAATTCGTTCCGGGTTTGTTTTCGATTTTTCAAATTCGTTCAAAACGCTGCAAAATTCGTCCAGGGTCCAGTTTCACGAATTTGAGCCGAATTACTCAGAACATTGGCGAATTTGACACAAATTCGAATCGAATTCGAATTAGTAACGAATCGAATTTCGGATTTGAGGTTGCAGGGACGAATATGGTAACTTAGCTTATTTCTCTCCAAACTAGGAATGAAATTCCTAAAGACTTTCGCAAAACAAATCCTATACCCTTCTTATGTGGCATTTGATACCTGCAACACAAACTCATTTTCTTGCCTATCCTCTACCCAACAAAGACTTTTGGAAGACACACCTCTCACTTCCTCTACCCATTCTCTTTTAGTGGAGGAATTCTGTGTGCACATTTTACTGAGCCTCAACCTCTGCTGAATGACGACAACACACTCACTCTGCTTGATAGTTATAGGACTCCTGCAATCACTCACGCACACATGCACACTCACATATCCTCTACCCAACAAGAACCCTAGAAGATGCACCTCGTCGCTTTCTTTACTCACTTTTATTGTGGATGATGCCCTAGCACTTTCTACCCACTATTAATTCCTATTGGAGGATAGCCAACACACTCTCACCTCGCAAACTCTCTCACACAACTCATCTCAACACACGCTACCTTACCTAGCAACATAACTCAACACTCCTCAACACATTCCCAACAACTTCTTTCTGAATCCTTCTAGTGAGATGACCTAATTTGATATCATCCGATGCAGTTGTAGTCAGTGGCTTCTCAAATTGCCCAGTCATGTAACAAGCTCAACACCAAATGAATGCAATAACACGTCTCCAATAAATTGATTGAAAAAATGAATGAAAATTATCTAAGTTGCAGGTTCGGATTCCGGTTCGTATGCGGGTTCGAGATTCGGGTTCGAAATTCGTCCAAATTTTTTTTGAGCTGGGTTCGATTCGTTTTGGGTTCGTCCCTACCAGATATATGTTTATAAATTAAAAATATATTTTATAATTAATTTAACATTATAAATATTTATATATATATAGACATAAATTAAGAATATATATTTATAAATTAATGCAAAGAAACAACATAATATAGCAATCTAATTAATAAAATTATTAAATACGATAAAGAATGAACAAATTAAATTTAATGAAGCGACACCCATAGTCACGACTTTCCCCGGGCTATATTATGCGAGAGAATCCACGAGGATAGGCGGGGGAGGGATACAAGGAAGAGATCATGTTATATCGGAAGGAAGACATCCTTATTTGTAATTGACATTGCCATATTTTGAAGGTCTTTAGATGGAGTAGAGAGAAAAGCATAATCCAGTCAGCGATTAAAACAATCACCCGGGGTAGTAAACATCATCGACAAGTCTCGGACAGGAAGATACAGAGTCAACACGGGAGAATTATGATTGAGAGATTTAAAATTTCTTAGTGTCTGGATAGCGGAGTATTATTTAGCATCTGGTCAGCGAAATAGCTCATCATCGTTGGGTGGGTCTTGTCCTGGCATCATGATAGCCAGCAGCAATAAGTGTGTCAATCTTTCTAATTCAGCTTTGTTTGATTCTTCGTAAAAATCGATTTACTTTTCAAGCACCTGTCAATTCATTCTGCCCACCGTAATTCATTCCGCCCACCGAGTTCGTGACTGAAGATAAACAGCGAATTTGGATTGAATTCGAATTCTATGTGAATCGAATGTCGAATTCCTCCCTCCTGGAGCGAATATGGTAACTTAGAAAATTATCCACAATCACAACGGATTAAATGTTTTATTTATGAAACAATATCTGCTGCAAAGATCATCCTTTATTACACATGACAAGGCTTGCTGTAGACATCACATTACAGTCAATTCTTCATGGTATTTCCTCCTGAACATCCTCTGTTCATCAGGGACTTAGCTGTTAGCTAATTCCTCCGCTTCTGTGCGCATTAATCCCTTCACATCCCCTCTTATCTCCTCAATCCGGGAATTTTCGCTCTCTGTCCAGAACTCATGAAACTTTCCTTCAGATTTTTTCCTTTCTGCTCAGCTGTAAGAGCATTTTATTGCCATTTTATACATTGGTTAGGGAAGTTGAATTGTCTCAAATAATTGTAAAATTTAAATGCCTTCTTCAGAAATTTTGCCTTCAACAACACAAAGAATTTTGATAACCATACATCATTTAGAACTAGTCAAACTTTTTTTTTCATGACATGAAACTTACGTGAATATCTTTCGGTGAAATGGTCTGTAATATGCACCCTTATACCACCTTGATTTTTTATTGTTTTGCTTTAGAGTTAAAGAATGTTTGATAGCGAGAATAGGAGCTGACTTATGTTGTAACAAATACAATACTATGATAACAAATAAAAAGGAAATGCTTGCAATTTTCACTTCTAAAATCAGTCCAAAATTGAAAGTACAATACAAAGACAAAACTGAAGATACATACTCAGATGGATAAATCTGAATATAAACACAAATACAATACACCCATTTGCTGGTAATGAAAATGAATGAATGCATCAATAATAGCGTTCAAGTACAAGTCCCAGACACCCAGGTTCTTCACCAAAATGCTCCAAGTGGTACGGGTTGGTATAAAAGTGTCAAACAACAGCTAAGATCTTTGGTGAATGCAGATATCAGCTCCTTGAATCCCAATGGCAGCCCTAGAATCCTCAGCCCTAGAATCCTCACATTGACCCTCAAGAAGTGCTATGGCTAGTTGGTAATGATATGGTTTGCAAGGAAGGAGATACAACCTGAAAATAGAAGTTTAATCATCCTCAATCTTCTCCAAAATTGTTCTCTGCAAATTTGATAGCCAATAGTAAATTTGAAAATGTAAACTCAAATATGCCCAATAATCACCAAATTATTCTCCAGATTGTATCTCTCAACAATGTGGAGAATGTTGCCTCTATGGGTCTTTGTTTTCACAAAAACGAAAGATGAAGAAGTGATCTCCTCCAAACAGAAGCAATATCAAAATTCAAACTCAGTATGCTTAAATGAGAGCTTCAATCCTCCTTTTACAGGTTTTAAGCTATTTTTATGAAAAAAACACTTTTTGCTTCTTTGCTATTTTATAGGGAATACTTTTTTTTTCCTTTTCATTGCTTTTTTTGAAAAGGACATATTTTGCTTTCTTTGCTATTTTTTTGGGAATTCCTTTTAACTTTTATTTAATATTATAATAAGCGTAACCTCCTTGTATAATCTCCCAATGTAGTATTAAATAATAAAGGCCCATTCATTAAAATAAATCACCTTTAATTTAATGTATGGCCTCTATAGTCCCTTCATTAATTAATAAATTAAAATGACAATAAAGTTAAATCTTTAATCTAACTTTCTTTTGCTTGATAATGGGCAGCACAACTATGGTACATTTTATATTAATATCAAAAGAAGATTTTTACAAATTTTAGTAGGGCATCTGAGCATTGTTGCTTCAGGATTTCTGGCCCCCCACACCGAAAATTCGTTGGTTGCAAAAAACATTCATTGCAAAATTTTCCCAGCGACAAAATGTCCTCCCCCCTCCCCCTATGACAACAAGAGCCTAGGGTGGCCATACTAAACACTTATAAATGAAAACCAATAGCTATGCCAGACTTATGCCTTGAACATATACAGACTTTAAACGGTGTTTATTTACATATTCCAGTAAACCTATAGTATCTAGTAGACCATCATGCAGGCGCCTTCCCCTTGTCCGCAGGTGGTGGCTTAGTCGAATGCTCAACTTCTCCATGACTTGGCTTAGGTTGCTCCACAACGACCACATTCGGCATCTCCTCCCTTATCTACACCCCAAACTCATCCTCATTGTCAAGGCCTTCATCCTATTTATAATTTACCTCCATCTTCATTCAATTTCAACCCCAACAGCTTTTGCAGGAAATCCACATTCCTCCTAATGATGGGTTTTCTGAGTTCAAAGTCTTCCGCATCCCATGCTATGAGCATAGACTATTTTGGCACTTTGCCTCCACACCCGACCACAAATTAGTTCCACAGGCTAGGGATCCTCAAACCTTCATCCACATTGGCCATAACTAGATCCAATTTGCCCAAGAAAGATTCTTTGAAGACCTTTCGGCATAATTGTTCGACACCTACCTTTGACTCTGCCACCATTAGAATAGTTGCCAAAAATGTTGCAATGATGTCCTTGTTGACTCTATAGCGATGGTTGGAGAATAGGTACTCGCCTCCCAAAAATTTCCTCATGACATGAATGATCAACTCATGAGAATAATTCATCATTGCTTTGAGTCTCTTCACCTTAATTTCACCTATTAAAGGCATTTGCCTTTTATCCGACAACAACCTAATAGGGGAGTCCATGAGCACAATATCAGAGTTGGGCTAGAAAGAAGATGGAAAATCCGAGCCAAGGTATGCCTGAAGCTTGTTTTGTGACTATTTATAGAAATTATGACTCTTTCCATCCTTGTTTTTTTGGAGAGTGGTCTCATAAATGTGATATCCTTCCTAGGTAAGTTGTTATCCATGACATCCTTCATCTAGGTTGATTTAATGCCAATTGTGTGAATTCTTTTAGCACAGCCTGTTTGAGCTCTCCATGTGTCCTTCGATGAATTTAAATAGATTGTCATTTGTGAGGGCTATTGCCAACTTGAGTCAATATGATGTCCTCTTTGTTATTGCGGTCCCATGTTCTGGTATCCACATTGTTGAGTTTAACATCTTCAAGATTTTGTCTTGATTGCTTGATGTTTAGGCAAATTCAATGTCAGTTATTTGCATCATTATTATTTAATGCTCTTTTCCCAGCCGAGAGGGGTAACTGTGCTATGATTGTAGCTAGGATTTTGCCCCTATTGACCTACATTACACCTTGTCAGCTACCATGTTAGGAAGTGTGTTAGCCTCTCTATACACATAATTATAATGAAGTTTTCGAAAAACTTTAAAATTTCCTTCACTCTGACAACTAGTGCTCTTAGCTTCCAGTTTGGTGTTTCACATCTTATAGGATTAATTGCTATCACAAAATCTCCTTCAATTTCCACCTTGCGGATCTTTAGATCTTTGCAAAATAATAATCCCTGAGTGAGGGCCGAGAATTCTGTAACATTATTGGTATCGCGATTTAGCAGAACAACCAATCTGCCAACATCCCTATCTCATAATCTGATAATGCATATCCAACACTAAATGGGCTAGGGTTGCCTCTGGCAGCGCCATCAAATTTTAATTTGAACCAACCCGTAGCTGTGGCCTCCATCTTGACTGGTCTCTTGCATTTTGTTCCCCTAATCGACCATCCCCAATGAATAAGGGAACCTACATTCCATTCCATCTTAGTCTCATCTTGCCATCCCATTTTGAAAATTTGCCTTTCTTTGGATGCACTGCTGCTTTTCTATTTCTAGTTTCTACAATAGCTACTTCAATGTTGTTTAGATAAGAGTCTATATTCATTGCTTTATTGTCAAAAATTCATCTGTTTCTTTCTTTCTATAACTCCCACAGAAGTATAGATGGACCGATTATCTAAAGGCATCCTAGTAAACCCATTCCCACTTTAATTGGCCATCCTTTAAACAAACTTATGACATCGTTCAACAACACTGTCACCCAACCTAATTCAACGCATAGCCACATCCAAGATTTCTGGGAGAAGGGACATCTTAACAACAAGTGATCCACTATTTCTTCATTGCTATAATCCAAAGTACATCTAGATGGACTCGCAAATCCCATTTTTGTAAACCTTTCTACTGTCAGGATCCACTTTTGTACTACAGCCCATGCAAATGCCCCTGCCTTTGGCAAATGATACTTACTCCAACATAGATGTGTTAGAATCTCAGTATCCTCTGTAGATAATCCTTTGCCACCAACCTGTAGCTATCTTTTGTATCGAATTGGCTAGTTTTAGCCGCAGCCCAAATCAATCTCTCTCTCCCATTTCTGAAAATATTCTTTGTATTGTTGAGGATAGTCATTAGTCTTTCTATCTTTGCTCTTGGCAAGGGAAGAAGGGATAGATCTTTCCATTTCCAACATATAGCTAGGTCACTGTTGAAGAAGGTCACAGTGCTTGAGAAAGCTACTCCAGTTGTGTTTGAGATATACTTTTGTCTGCCCCACTTTTAGAATGCTATCTAGGCTTGAATAACCCTCTCCACGAGTCTTCCCAAAAACGGGCCATGTCTCTTTCAAACACATCACAAGATAAGTGTTTTGTAATTACTAATCTGCAGCTCAACATAAAGTTCCAAACTCTGGAGCCTTTTGGTGGATTAGCAACTCTTAGTATATTTGTCAGAATGTTGCTGTTCATAAATTTTGCTTGAAGGATATTGACCCTGTTGACGGAACTTTGTGACCGGTCCGATCAACAGATGATAAGTTGTCACTGGGTACCGGGGTAACGGCCAACTTCGCCTGTAAAGGTTGTCCGAGGAATAAATTCTCTGGGCCTTCAAGCACCCGAGTGTCGGGTCTTGACGGTGCGGGAGCCAAGTTGGGCAAGTGACTGTTTTGTTCGGGGGGATAGCTGGTTTTTGACTTGTCTTCTTCGAGGATTTCAGCGGTAGGTCGGGGTTTCCTGCAAGCACATAAATGTTTACCAAATAAACAACAAAAGATAGGCCAAAGTTAAGAGTTTATTACTTCTACTTATAGTTATGCAACATATTTCCAACATCAACAATGCTCTAATGAACTACACTAAATACTGAATGCATACAGACCCAGCAGTTCATACATATTCAATAGCAAGGGGAAATGAGATCATTAATCTAACAAAGCATCAGAGCAAAGGACATTAGAAACATACAACACAAAGATATTGCTAACTCGGAGATCAGAACATCAACAACATCATTGCCAGAAACTGTCCTTCTTCATTAACAGAGTGTTCCAGCATCATTGGTGTGTACATCAATGGCTCCAAGGGAGCATCTATCTACTAAGAACTACTGAGCATTGAGCTCCTGCAACTATTGAGAAAATGAAATGCTAATAGTATTGGACTGCTAAGTCATCAATTTCGTCGACCCTTGAAATGAGGTCGGAAGTCTTATTTATACACATAGTTTGCCCTAAAAACTAACCTAATCTAATTGTACACTCAACATTAAAATACAATATCCGGTGGCTGGTACTACCTGCACCACTTACAATCACCTCGAAAAGAGCAGAGGTCTGACAAGACAGAGGAAGAAGACAAGAAAAGAAGTTGGAAGAATCGGCATCGAGAAGAGTGCCGGAGTAAGAATAGAAGAAATCCGATCTTCCCAGAGTTCGAGGCTACATGCCTCATCAATGCAAAATGCGGCTCACTGTCTTCGAGGCACGAGGTAGTTAATGCTGGAGTGGCGCCTTGGGAAAATCACCTGTCAGAGCCATCCCATTGTCTGACATGCCTTATCGGGATCACCTACCCGCTGACCCCCTTATTAACTGCTTGACAATGACCGGTTGGCTTCGGGGAACTTGGACACGGGTCACTGAAAGAATACAAAACTTCGGATCCGGAATTCCGGAGTCCGGGAGCTTACGCTCAAAGAATAATGAATGTTTAAAAATGCACCCCGTTGGTGAAAATCTCCGGAGTTCGGAGAACTTTACTGTTCCTTGTTTTTCTTGAAGGCCTCCAAAATTTGGCGAATGCCATCCTCATCTATGTCCTTGACATTATCCCACTGGTCGCTGATGATTCCGAACCTTTGTTCAATATCTCCGGCCCTGTCCCGAAATTCTTCGACTATCTTTACTGAGTCATGAGCCCGGAGCATCATCTTGGATATTCTTGACATTTTTCCTCCGTCGAAGTCTCCGGTAGACTGATACCGGGACTCCATCAACTCATCAAATTTACTGAGGACATAATCCTCCGGGGCACAAGTCTCGGTGGTGAAGGGATCAACTTGTGAAACCCTTCCAACGAATGCTTTATACAGGTCCAAAAGATATTGGACCGCCGTGATCTTATCTTTTAGGGCCGTAACTAGTTGCTTGCTTACCTCAATTTTGAGGCCAAGTTTGGAGTGCTGGGCCCCGGAGGAATCTGAAGGGTTCTTCTCCCAAAATTTTGGCCTCTGTGACGACTTTCTCCCTGAAGTTTATTACTTCTTCCAATCCGGTCCTCTACTCCTCATATTTCTCTGTCCTTTTCCCATAGGACGACGACACCGTTCACCCGGCCCAAAAGATTACTGACCAAATAAAGGTCCGGGAGTGTCGCCTCTAAGAATTGCCTTACGGCTTTGATTTGCTCTGCGATCCACCCATCTACAGCCTGTGCTTTCCTTTTCATGGCCCTAAGAGCATCCACGTCACTCTGCGGAAGCAGCGGTCCGGAGGTGGAGGCTTCCGAACGGATCTCGGCCAGTGGCTACGTTAGTTCCGCGAGAAGTTCGAAGAGATTTTCTTTTTTCTCTCTTTCCTCCTTTAACTTTTGCGCCTGTTTATCATATCGGGCCTCGACTACCTGGGTAGCCTCTCTTAGCAGGTCTAACTCACCCTGCTTATCTCTCATCTCTAGAGGCATTTCTATGACTGCATAGTCTTCGGCCCTTGCTGTTGCCACATCTGTATCTGGGGGAGGGGTTGCAACTATTGCAACCGTATTTCCTCTCGGACCGGTCTGAAGGGTATGGATGATCCGGGCCTTCTTGGGCTTTTTAGCCTCTTGGTTCTGGGCCATCATCTCGGCCAAGGAGAGGGGAACACCTGTTGCCGCCGGGGCTTTTCTTTTCTTGGATTCTACCAGCCATTGTGGCGGCTGGGGCGGTCTTGCTGCTAAGGCCTGAACATCAGGGCCTTCTTCGGGGTCTGGTGGTGTATCCCCAGTATCTACGGTCGCATCAGACTCTTTTTCCTTTTCCTCTTCCCTGGGGTTTTCGGTGTCTTATGCCCTGGTGGCGTTCTCTTCTGTGGTGTCAGGGACCCCATCTCCGCCGGCACTAGTATCATCCGTATTACCGGGGTTCTCCCCGTCCTTTTCAGCATCTGTTGAATCAATATTTATATCTTCGGGGTTCTTCCCCTCATCCTGCATCTGTTCATCTTCGGCGTCATTTGCTTGGACATCCTTATCCACGGGCACATCTTTTGGAGGAGGCGGAGGTGTCTGACCAATATTTAACTGTTGGGTCACTGAGACTACCTCGCCGAATGTCGTACTCCGGGGCACTTGATCACCCGGAGTAACTGAAGGCGTTTGGAGCGTGACGGTTGGGGGTACGGTTGATCCCGAAGGTCAGGTTTCCCTAGTTGTCGATTGCTCATCATTTGTTTGCCTTAGATCCGTCTCGGTCCCCTGGACCGGTGTTTCCTCCACGTCTTGTGGATCCTTTTGTGTTTCTTTCCGTACCGGCTCTTTTTCAGGTTCTCAGACCTCCTCCAGAATCTCTTCCTTTTCTGGTGTTTCCCCTTCATCGAGGAATATCTCTACTTCCTGCGCGGCTATTTCTTCCACCGCCTTTCCTATCTCTCCCTGTAGATTCATGAGCTCATCGATCCCAAAGATGTCATCGAAATCATCGTGCGGAGGGGAGGTCTCCGAGGGATTCTCTGGTTTGGGGGAGTCCGGAATAACTTCCACCGGGGGAATGTTGGGCACGCCGGGGCCCGTGTCTGTGCTCGGGGGATAGTCTACCCTTTGCTTCTTTCTTCTTAACTGCAATGGGGCCCTGACATCCAGAATATCTGTAGACTGCGCCACGACCGCTGTCTGTTGGCTCATGAGTGCCGCTAGTGAAGGGGATCCCGCTGGGCGGGCAGATCCCACTGGAGTGATTGGAAGACCGCGGGTGAGCTGGGCGCTTAGCTTTTGACTCATCTGTTTGGACACCTCCAACTAATCATGAATTTGCTCCAAAATGGGGAGCGGACCTTGGGGAGTAACTTGGGGTTGGGTGTCTTTCTTTTCCTTCCCCTTGTCTTTACTTGGTCCCGCAGCTCCGGAGGTCGAAGTAGACCCCCGCAAGATTGGACCCTTACGGGTGCTCCTCTTGCATACTTGCTCAAAATATTTATGACTATTCTCTGTGATGTTGCGACTTACATCCTCAATTGTTAAGTTCTCCGGGGTGTCCCAATCCACCGGAGGGAGATCCAAATTATCGATCCCCTGCTCTTTGTATGCTGGGTCCTCTAGAGGCCCATTGTTTGAAAAATCTTTCGGAAAGTACCGAAGGCCGAGAGTCTTCATCATGCCTTTGGACATCCGCGAATACTGCCGGGCCCGAAGATCAAAGCCATCCTGACAATCCACCCAAAAATCTTCAATGTGAACTTTGTGCGGTGTGGATGCCCGGGGTAGCGCTGCGCTTATCTTATCAACTAGATCAAAATTATTTTCTAGTAATCTGGAATTCCACCAGCCCCAGACTTTTCAATTCATTATCGCCTTCCTTAGCCGCTGCGAGACTGCACGAATAGTTCCCGCAAGTGATTGGGAACGGAATGGATGTAACCTTCTTCAAGGCAAAGAATGCGTGGAGTTCCAGGATTTGCCTGCAAAACTCCAAAAGAATAATCCTATCCCCACAATGCTTGGGGAGCAGGTAGGGCTTCCCGGAGAACCCGGTTACTCGAATATAAGAATGTTGCTGGAATTGAATGAAATAATTGCCGTATGTGTTCACCAAGGTCATTGCCTCCTGCGACAACCGCTACACGGAATCCCGAGTGAGTGTCAAAATGTTATGGTAAATGAAGGTGTCATTTACCCCGCAAAAATGGGGGAAAGAGGCTTCCCACTGGATCCAGGGATAATGTTCCCATGGGACAAGCTGGCCAGGCTCGTTCCCGAGAACGCCCACTGTCTGCAAACCCCGAAGAGCGGGTCTTTGTTGGGCCAATGCCAATAATACATATGAAGTCATGCAAAACTTCGAATTTCAAAGGACATTCTTTAGATGGAAGTCTACATGATTGGCGATGATGGTCGCCCAGTTGAAGGTCTGACTGTAGGTGGTGATGCAGTAAAGGAAATAATACATCCATGCCGAAAAGTCCCTGGCATGGGGCTCTCCGAAGAGCCTGCACAAAAAGATGATTTCCGTCTGTATGCATTCTTTGAAATCTCTGCGAAGAATCTCCAGCTTCATATTCTTATAGTCCCTTCTCGGGGACTTTAGCCAGTGAGTATTGAGATGTTGCCGGGCGAGAGTGGGAATTCTTCAAACTGCTTCAGTGACACAGATCGGGAGATAACAATGGCTCCCTTGAACTCGGGGATTCCCAGCCCCGAAGCAAAAGTGGCGGCATGTAGAGTAACAATGGCCGCCGGGTAGTTCAGTGGTAGAGAATCGGCAAGCAAAACAACCCGAGTGGAAGCATTGTAATGCTTCGCCAATTAAAGGATCTGTTCTGGTGCTTGCACCGAGTAGGGGAAACATGCAACTTTGTTGATGCCGGAGGCGGCCACGTTCTTCGCCATATCATCTCGGACAACCCTTTGTTGGTACATCGTTTGGACAAGGCCCTGCAATTCAGCCTATAGTCCGGGCTTTGTATCTGTGATATCTTGCAGCTTGGAGTCCACTTTGGACCCCACAAGAACACCCTCCCTCGGGTATTTGGTGATGGCCGCCCGAGTGGAGGTAGTTGGAAGCTCCGGACTTCCAGGAGGAGTTGTTACTTCAGACATTTTGTTGGATAACCTGCAACTTGCAAGACCGGAGAACCATCAATACATATGATATGATAAAAATAGAAAACAGTTTTATGGACTCCGGGGAGTTCACCGCCATCTCGCACCTGTTCAAAGAATGTTAGTATGCATCTGAATCCTGGAATATAACAGTTAACAATGACTGGATTCTGATCGACACCCGGAGGTCCCGGGTTATTGGTTTATGCGACAAAATGGGATGAAGGCCCGGAGACCTCTCAACACCCGGAGTCCGGAGAAACTAGCTGTTATCGAAATGACCAGGCAATGAGCCGTACTTGGCTGACATGGGTTGTCATGTGGTCACGCGATAAACGACGTAATGGCCCTTAATGGCGATATGTGGGTTGACACGAGTGAAATGAATGCTAGATGGGATGTTTTTGAATGCTCGCTCGTGGGGAAATTAATCCCGCCATCAATTATGGAGCGACAAAGGAGAGAGAAAACCACCATGGCTTGAACAGGCGAGGTGCCGAGTTCGAGCCAGGCGGACACCATGAAGGCGAGCTCGAAACTTTGGTTATAACATGCAGAGCGCGACGAGCTTGCCATAGGGAGGGTCGCCAAGACAATGTACATACCAAAATATACAGGAGAAGCCAGAAAACGGTGCAATTTACAAGAACCACGACACTCTACTAAAAGACTTCAAGAATTTACAACATTTACACCATTGTACATCATTTACAGGGGAGAACAAAATGTGAGGAAGGCGGACAACCTCCTTGCGGAGCCATCCCACCAACAGGAGGCGACAACAAACACGAAAGCAAAGTGAAACAAAACAAAGACAAAGTGAAAAGAGGGAAACCAAGCACAAGCAAAACAAAACTAGAAAGAGGAGAACCGAAGGACCTAGCTTAACACTAGGAAACGCGGGAAGAGGAGCACGGGAGGCGCTTGGCAACTGATCAGCTTCAAACGACCACGAACGCGCACAATCTCGCAAGGAAGCCGAGAAACACGAGCAAACTCGGATATCAACTCAACTGCAAGGCACTGTCAAGCTTTTAAAGCAATTCACACTTAATTCGCAATTTTGCTCTTAATCGCTCCGGGTAATCTTGTTCGTGGTAAATGTGAAAGTGACAAGTACATCTTTATTTATACCACTAGGGTAAAAACATCCCGCTTCCTTTTGCGAACCCCGAGAAAGGCAAACCCTTCGAACCTCGGGCCTGGGGATTCCATACAACCGCACCCTCTAGCAAAAGAGGAAATGGTGACAGAGAATCCCGGAGTCTGGAAATCCGGCCGACACAGAAGACAAAAACACTCCTGGACTGGGTCCCGAAGAAAGGAAAACCAAAAAGCAAAGAAAACGACCCTTGCGGAAGCAAAGGCCGGAGGAAAACAAAAAGGAAAAGAAACAAGGCAAAAGCAAAAAAGGGGGGACCCAACATTTTGCCTACAAAATGTAGGGACGGGTATGCAGGGCATAACAGACCCATTTCAAATCTGGTTCCTTATACATTTTCCATATCAGCTTTGCTCCAAGGGCCTTATTCTGCCATAATTGATTTCTCAATACCAAGCCTCGAAGCTCCTTTATCCTGCGAACTTTTTCCCAAACTATTATAGCTACTTTATCTTTCTTTGCATTCCTTTGCCAGTAAACTTTCCTCATCTTTTGGTTTGGAAACTGATTTGCTCCTGCAGTCAGTGCAATACAAGAGAGCAAATATGTTGGTATTGAAGAGACTACTGCTTTCAACATAACAATCCTGCCTGCCTACGAAAGCCAACACCCTTTTCATGAGTTTAATTTCTTTTCTAATTTTTCTTTTAGGGGATTCCACATTTGGTGTTCCTTAGTCCTTTGTCGATTGGGAGCCCAAGGTATGTGCATGGCAATTTACCTTTTGTGAATTCCAATGTTCTCAATATCTCTACTTCTTTCCTTAGGGAGTTTGAGAAGAATAATTTTGATTTCTTCTGACTGATCTCTTGACTTGAGGCTGTTGAGTATTGTTTTTGTAGTTTTTTAAACTGCCCGGCTTCTTTTTTCTTTGCTGTTCCTAACAGCATCGTGTCATATGTGTACTACTAGTGTGTGATAACATCCAATGAGCCTACCACCTGAATTCCTTTGATTTATCCACTTATTTGGACATTTCTGATTGCCTTGCCAGATGCTTTTGCCATAATTAAACAAAAAAAGAGAGAGTGGATCACCCTACCTCAACGCTCTTGATGCCTCAAAGAATCCCTCCAGCATGTCATCAACAAATACTAGATAGCTTGAGGTAAAAATGCAAGTGAATATCCAATTAATTCATTGTTTGTCAAATCCAAAAGCTTCCTGAACTTTGCATAAGAACCTCCAATCTACTTTCTCATATGCCTTTTTAATGTCTAGCTTAATTAGCATCCTAGGCTCGTGGTTGCATTGAAGTGAGTGAATAGCCTCCTGGGCAGTACTGACCCCATTTCAATATTGATCTCCCAAGGACGAATCCTGTCTGGTCCTCATAAATAATATGCGGAAGCAACTTCTTTATTGTATTTGCCATGATTTTCGCCAAAACTTTGTATGATGTGTTGCAGAGACAAATTAGTCTCAAATCCCCAAGGGCTGTCACTTATCCTTTTTTTGGAATGAGGGCTATGAAATTGTTGTTGATTTCCCTCATAGTCTCCCTAAGTTTCTATCAGATTCCAAGGCCTTAGCAAATTACTGTCCAATGATGTCGTAGCATTTGTGGAAGAACGCTGCTGGGAAGCCATCTGGACCAAGAGCCTTGTTCGGATGCAATTGTTTGATTGCCACTTCCACTTCTTCAAACAATATTTTAGCATTCAGCTCTTTTTTCAGCCCTTTATTCACTAGCAGAGGGATTAGTTCAAAGATTTTGCCTTGTTCCATATGATTGGAACATTCATAATTGTTTAGTAGATGGAGGAAGAAGCTAACTTTTTTTGAGACAATCTTCTTAGGATCTTCAGTGGATGATCCATCTTTTTTGATTTTCGATAGTCTATCAAGACCCCTCCTTTGTTTAGTCACATTATGGGAATATTTGGTATTTTTGTCACCATCAGTCATCCATACCTCTCTTGACTTTTGTCACCAGAATGTTTCTTCCTTTGACAAAATATCTTTGTAGCCCCTTATTAGTTCCTTCTCCTTGAGGAAACATTCCTGGTTGTAATGTTCCCATTTTTGCACCTTCCCTAGTGTTAGTGTTTTTCAGGGGATTACCTATCAATGGGGTTCCCGGAGGCTAATATAGAGTATAGGGAACCCATTCATGGCTCTTGTGGTCCTTTGGGGAGGTTTGTGTGGCTGTTCAGGAGCTTAGAGCCATTCTCCTATTTTTTAGGAGCAGTTCCTATTTTATAGGGGAGATTGGTAGTTTGCCTGTTGACCAACCGAGGTTTGTGGAGCCTAGCAGGGGGCTTTACAAACCATTCCAGACATTCTTAGGCAGTCTCCTATTTTATAGGTGGATACTACTCGCTGATTTGTTGACCATGAAGTGGGCCATGGAGTATAGCAAGAAGCCTTATGAGCATTTTCAGTTGATCAGAGATAGTCTCGCTGATTTATTGTGAAGGATGAAATCCCTTCATAATTGGGAGGCTTGTAGAGGTGAAATACCCTCCGAGGGTCTTCATACATCATTCACAGGTTTCTAGGAAAGATTAATTTTTACAGCTTGGTGGAGAATAAATCAGAGATCAACAAGTGTTGGGAGCAGATTTGAAATCATTAGTTGCAGATCTGTATTGTTTTATCATCATTTATCAGTAATTAATAGCAAACTGAGCCAGCTGTACCCTCCTTGGTTTGGTTGCAGCAAAACTCTAGTTGGACGTAGGGTTTCAGTCCCATTAAAAGGTAGATCAGACCTCAGGATCAGGCCTATTTACAGATCAGGCGTTAGGGGAATGTATCATGGCGATCATTTAGAGCATGGAGTGACTGCTTTGCATTTTCAGATCTGTATATCAGACTTGTACTTGACTGTACGGGTATGTTACTAAATATTTGATGGAAATAAAATCAGAAATATTGTCCTTATTTGTATGTTCTTGTTGTGCTTTCATTTCTAGCTTTTTCATTTCTATTTGTTCTGCAATGCATTACAAATATCAAGGAAAAACCAAAAAAAAATCAAAAAATACGAAGTCAAGATCAAGGGTGGTCATTACAGATCTATTCCATTATTTTTGCACCATTTTATTTAACTTCTCCAAGTCATCCTCTATTTCTGTCCCCATGCCAAAAATACTTTCGAATTGCTCCCTGTTCCATGAGATCAATCTCCGCTTCACATGCTTCAGCCTTGAAACAAAGCAAAACATCTTCTTCCTTTCACCACGTCTCTATTAGATTAAAACATTGTCATCCTTCATCCACATATTTTCAAACATAAATGGAGACTTGAATGTCTTTTCATCCCCCTTGATTCATAGTTGAATAGGGTAGAGATCTTATTCTGAGCAACGTAGGATAGAGCCCTCCAAGATGTAAGGAAAGGAAGTCAAATCCCCCTTAAAAAGAATCTGTCCAACTTCTCAGCGATATTGCTGTACCCAAGTCTCTTATTGTTCTAGGTGTATGAGCCACTTCCCAATTCTATGTCTGATAGCCCATTTCTTGCTACCTCACAAAAATCGATCTGAGATTGATTGGGTCTTGTGACTCCCCCTTTTTGGTCCTCCTTTAAGATGGTGTCGAAATTCCCACCTATCGTGTTGTGATGCATTGGATGATTATCAAGGAATGCATTTGATTTACCCCACAACTCTTTTTGAGCCCTGATTATTTGGCCCATACACATTTATCAATTCAAATTTCACATCTGAGTTAAGACTACCAACATTGCCACCAATCTAGTTCTTACTTTCTCAAAATTTATTACTGAGGAGTCCTAGAGTATAGCTAGACCTCTAGAAGTATCCTCTGCTTGCATCTCTACTGCTTTCCAACTCCTAAGTTGGTCACTGAAAATTTTCACCTTCGTTTGTTGTTAACTTGGTTTCTTGTGATATATCACTTTTGCCTTGGTCAAGCCGATGTTGCGCTTGACCAAGCACCTCTTGTTAGGGGCATTTAAGCCCCTAACATTCAATTATAGTAGCATCATGGCTCTTGGGGAAGGTCGCTGCCCTTCCCTGTTCCCATTAACTAAGTGATTTTCTTTTGGTCCCTGCCTTGCTTGCTTTAGCTATGAGTACTTGAAATGGCGTCTACCTACTTTCTTGTTAGTATTTCTCCCACAATCCGGTTTGGATTTTGTTGAGGGAGTTTGCTTGATTCCTAACTTTGTGTATTCTTCCTAAGAGTTTCCCTCCACTCCATTTTGCTCTTCTATCTTGAAGTGTATTTCCTATTCTATATCTTCCTTGTCTCCTTCCACTAATCTTCCTTGTGCAATGGTTGCTGAGTACCAATTGTTTCTGTCTGCTCTTTAATAATTCCTAGGAATTCACATATCGACTCTATTGTTGACAAGTCCTTGTCTTCCCACTTATGATCTTCACTCGCTCTTATACTTTCCTTTGTCTCTGTTCCCTTTGGCACTTGTTTATGTTCTTCTTCGCTTATTTCTTTTTCTACTTGATGGAATTCTTCTCCTTTGTCCCCCTCACTTCATATAGTTTTTTCAGATCTATGCACCCTTTAATTGCTAGTGGTTTGCAGCTCAAAGTTGGCTCTTTAATATTGTGATTTATGTTTGTTTGAAGAGATAGGGTATTTCCTGATAGAAGAAGCAACTTCTTGTGCTGCTGGTGGGTTATGTAAGATTTGGCTATGGAGATAGCCACCTAAGATCTAAAGACCAAATGGAAAGCACAATAACAAGATAAATAATATGACAATGATTAAATTGTATTCCTATCAATAATACAATAGAATGAATCAATTGGATTGAATATTACATAGGAGACCCATTGGTTATATAGCAAAGGCGAGTACGAAGGAGTGAAGGAGACAATGACAAGTGTCCTCTCATTACATGATAATCATCATGAAAAGTTATCACCTACGAAAGGTGGAAAGGTGATAGTGTGGTAACACCACAGAAGGTGAATCACCCACCAAAGGTGGAGTCACATGTCTAGTAAAGGTGGATCACCCTCCGAAATCGAAAAGTCCATCCACTATAAGCGGATATGATAAAATAATTGCATCGTAAGTCCACATAAAGTGGAAATGCTCCAACTACTCCTATGCAATTCACTAAGTAAGCTTAAGTAAACTGTTATTAGTACCTAGGTTATAGATAACCAAGGTAAAATGCCTTAATTACACCACCAGGTTATGCTTATCTTAGTTTGTAACTTTTGTAGGGTCTCATTCTTAGTTGTAATTGTTGTGAGGTCTTTCACACATCGCCCCAATTCTTGGGGACCCCCCCCCCTTTTTTTTTAGCGTCGATTGGAGAGATGTTGAGAATTGGACTTCCCCCTTTGCTTTAAGATTTGATCCTTGTTTGATGAACTAGGGAGTGGCAAGGTTGAAATGGGATTGGCACATATGCTGGGCGGAATTGTCCAACCCCTTGGACATTTCCGCCATGAGGACACAGACCAGCGTTCTTTCTCCCCCCCAACTTCATCTTTTGGGCCTTCGATGATAGGCATTTTGGACTCAAAGAGGCTTCAATTTGAATGACAATCCATGTTTGATATGAAGTAGGGGCTATGTTTGGGTGATTTCAATATTGGAGTGAATTCTGGAAATGACATGATGTCCATGGTGCTCTGGATTTCTGCCCAGCTTAGTGGCAAGTCAAATTAGATTTTGGAGGGAAGGTTGAGTTTAGAAGGAATGGTTGATGGCATTGTGATGATAAGCGAATTTGATTTTTTGAAGGAAGGGAGAGTTTTGGACATGATGTCCATGGTATGGGCGGATTCCGCCCAGCCCTTGGACATGCTGTCCATCCTCCTCCAAATTTCCGCCAGCCTTTTGCTCATAAGTTTCCCCCCCCATTTTGGTTGAAGGTGAAGTTTGATTTTTAACAAGGCTTTGTTTGATGAAGTAGAGGTTTTTTGTTGCCATGGTTTGAAGTTGAAAGGGAAGTTTATGATGTTTGCTTGGGGACATGTTTTGGAAATTTGCTGTCCAAGGTGCCTTGGAATTCCGCCAGCCCTTGGATGAAGGTGTCTTGCCCCCCATTTTGGTTGAAGGTGAAGTTGATTGTTGACAAAGGCATGTAGCTTGGAGCAAGGAGTTGTGATATGATGAAGTGTTTGAATGCTGGAAGGGAGGTGACCATGTCCAAGGTCTGCGCGGATTCCGCCCAGCCCTTGGACATGATGTCCATCATACCTTGAAATTCCGTCAAGCCCCTTTGGAGTCTAAGCAAGGTCTTTTGGCATGAGGATGTGTTGATAGTATTTGCAAGGTGTTGAAGGA
>MU226248.1:1420074-1431036 GCA_018584345.1 Thuja plicata
ACTCGTAATTTGGAGCCTCTATATAAGGCCATTTGCTCTCATTTGTAAAGGGTTGAAGAATATTGTTGCATATATAATACCAAAATTGCTTCTCTTATCATTGTTGTGTCTTGCTTGGTGATTAAGAACACTTGGTGTTATTGCATGGTTTCTACTTCCAATTGTTAAAGTTAGCTTTCATTGAGTTGATTAAGATAGATTTCATTTCATGTTGCTAGAGTAGAAGTAGACGGTTAATTGTATGGTGATATTAGTGAATGTTTGATAGGGATCTATATACTTGGCCACTAGCATCCTAGTGGCTTGTTAGGAAGCCTTGTGTGGTAATCTAGTCCAATTTCCCTTGAACCATTGCATCTATGGAGGTAGCGCCGCTGGCAAGCTTTCATTAGGTTTGATCCCCGTCCATTTGCTAATTTCTTCATTCTTAGGAGTAGTAGCAAAGCAGTGAGTAGTTTAGTAGTGGAAGCTTTGATGAGCGAAGTTGGAAGTGATATAAATTAAGGAGATAGATCTATTGAGTATACATTGCAAAGCTAAGTCCCATCGTCATCATAGTAAGAATTTGGTATCCTTGAATGAACAACGTGATTAACCAGCAAATCACATTAATATAACTGAGTTAGTATCCACAGGTGTAAGGAACCTTGGAGTTTTTCCCATGTTCTTCATGAGTATTTACTTTTCAAGAGAGGGTTGAGTGTTTGATATCTTGTATCAAGTATTCAATTCCTATATGTTATGTAGTGGTACAAAACTGACATCAACAGTAATGACATCCCATCCATTAGTTATTTCCTTTCCATTTGTGAGTCTCTCTCTTTTTTAATCCATCTCCCATGCTTTCTTCCCTGAGCGGTTCTTTATCTTTCTATTTTTCTTTATTCCTTGAACCTTTTCCTATACCCTCTGTCAGATTCTTCTTCGAGGGAGAATTGGGATTAGGAGTTGAATGCCTTGGGTTGTGAGCGTTTGAAGTCTAAGTGCAGAAACCCTTTCCTAAAATACATCTTCCTCCTTGCAGATTTGAATCTATTTTAACTTTCTATATTCAGATGCCTTTTTTTTGTGACAATCTCCAAGTCATCTAGGGTTTTGGTGTTGTCTATTACCACATATATTCTAGCATGCGACCTAGATTTTTCAAAGAAGAAATCTTCATCATTTACTGTAAAGGTTCCATATACTCCCCTATCTTGCTAATTGCTTCTGGGCCTCAATATTTTGTGGGCAAATTCTTTAATTTTATCCTTTTTTGGGATTTGTTTCATCAGATGGTTGTAGGTATTAAAGTTTGGCTCCCAATCTGTTAAATAAAAGCTAAAAGCTTACAAAAAAGTGGCTTCCGAAACAAAATTCCTCTATTTAACAATTCGTCTATACATTCTATCACAAAAAAATTCTAAGCTAAGGGTTTCACACTTACCCGACCACAAAAGCTGTTGATCCACCATTCCATTATTTATTTAGTATGGCAATCCGGTCCACACCATTTCATGAAGAAGGCCCAACTTCTTAGTTGATCCCATACTGGATTCATCACCTTGGAGGAGAGAACAAAGGCTTTACTCTTGGGGTTTTCACCATTTCACCATTTTGCCCTTTTTCCATAAGCCTCATTCTTACCCTGGCACCTTCCTAGCCCATTTTCCTTTTGCCTGTCTGTGTAGTGATTTTGGAGCCAATTTCCTCGTTGATTGCTAGAGTTTGGTATTCTGCTATTCCATCCTTTTTAACTTGCCCACCAGTTTTTCCATTGCCTGTCATCCTTTCCACTTGTCCTTTGACCTAACGAGAACCAGTTTGCATTCATGGGTATCGGAGAGATGATAGAAAATGAGCTGCGATTCAATTCATAGAAGGCTCTACCTTTTGTTATCATGTTACTAAAATGATAGTTGGAATGATAATTGATAATTGATTGAGATATTCAATGTTAAACAAAGAAAATAAATACTTGTTAAATTAGCAATTGCAAGAAGATCTTTCCATAACGGAAATGATTGAGAACTAAAAACAATAGAAAGTTACTAAACCAACTAAACAACTTAAGGAACCAAAAGTTACTAAAAACTGATTGACTTATAAGAAATTTACTTAGATGGCCATTCTACTAACTACCCTTGAGAAGACAACGTAATTTGCAAGTCATTTGGTCACGTCTCCTTTTGTCTAGAACATTTTCCGACATGAGCATGCTTATGAGACTCTCCTTGGTTGGACTTGTGATCACCCAACCAATTACCACTTTCTTCAGAAATTCCTCATATGACCAAAAACAAAAATAAGTTGAGTGCCTTCCAACTTGATGTTGGGTAACTAAGCCATTCCTCCCTCTATTTAGAAATGTGAAAACCAAGATCATGTTAAAAAAACTATGGTTTTTGTTAATAAGAAAAATTAGAAAAATGATTTTGCCAAAAATCGTCTAAAGAAGTCCTAAAACAACACCATTATTTTGTGGTAAAATCATCAAACCCTTGACGAGACACAATTTTGTGAAAAAATCATATAATCCTTGACGAGACACAATTTTGTGAAAAAATTGTCAAAAACCTTTGTTCTGTGGAAAACGGTAAAAACCCACTTACAAGTACGGACGATTTTGAGGGAAAATTTGTGAAAACCATTGATGGTTTTATAAACCCTCGAGTTTTGTCCTAATAATTGCCAAAACAGAAAATCACGTTTTTTAGGGGAATAGCGTGTAAAGCTCTCTGAGATTAGAAAAATTGGCAACCATAGATCACAGAAGCAGAGGACCCTTGCAGATTTAAAAAAGCTTAGTTATTCTGGTGAGAAAACAGAAGGAAATATGAAGAAATCACAATTATTGTTTAAAAAATTACCAAAAACCAAAAATTCTCGATTATAGTAAAAAATCGAGCAAAAATTCTTCTAAAAAATTCCTCAGGAAATGTTCAAGAAACACCATGAATTTTATTCTATAAACAAATCCACCAAAAATCCTTATGATTTTTGTTTTAAAAAAAATTGGCAAAAAACTTATGGAAATGTCCTGGAAATTTCTAGGTGATTAAACCACGAATTTTATTAGAAAAATTTGCTTAAACCAATCTTTGCTCTGATACCATGAGATGCTAATTGGTTGATATATTTAATGTTAAATAAAGGAATGGAATACTCCTTAAACAAGCAATTACAAGAAGATCTTTCCACAACGGAAACGACCGAGAGCTAAAGATAGAATAGAAGTTACTAACTTAACTAAACTTAAAGAATAAAAGGTTACTAAAAGCTGACTGATTGACTTAAGAGAAAATTACTTACATGACCATTGTACTAAATATTACAATATTAGAGAGAGGTTATATTCTTAGATACAATTTAACAATGCTTTTGAAAACTAAACAATTTACATTTTTTTCTTAACATTGAATATTATATGTGTGATTTTTTCAAGCCACATATTTGTCAGAATCACATAGTTTATTTGATAACACTCAGGCACAATATACTAAATTGCAAACTTTCAGATCCGTTAATGATACTCATAGAACTGCTAAAATTAAAGTTCTATTTTTGGATCCTTGTTGAAAGTTTCAGTGGCTTTTAAAGCTAACGCACTCTTGCTTCCTTGAAAGCAGACCATCTTGAAAATGTGGAACATCCCAGGAAGTATC
Source organism: Thuja plicata (assembly GCA_018584345.1). NCBI lineage: Eukaryota > Viridiplantae > Streptophyta > Pinopsida > Cupressales > Cupressaceae > Thuja > Thuja plicata. Next base: position 1,423,719 of record MU226248.1, read on the forward strand.
TAGCTAGGAATTCTGAACAATTATCTAGCATGGAACAATTATCAAATTATTTGTTGTCATTTTATTGCAAAATGGTTTATGGAACTTTTTATTCAGTAACATTTCTTTTATTCTTTTTTCATTTTAGTGTTTCTTGAAGGCCTTGTTATTATTGTAAAATTTGGAGTTTATTAATATTTAATTGGTGTTTTTATTGAAGGATTCAAGAAGAGGAATTCCTGATTATGGCCTAAATATGGATGAAGCTCTATATGCGGTTTAACTTGTTAACATAGGAGTAGTTGGACAGTTATCTTTTGACTTCTAAATTGGATACCTAGGTTAATTTTTTCAGACTAAGTAATACTGATGTGCTTCATTATAAGCAATAATCTGAATAATTTTATAATGACTTTTTTTTTCCCTTTTTGGTGAGGTGAATTATTGTTGTTGTTATATGTGATACAGATTTGCAATGCACGAACTGGGTCTTTCTTCAAGAAGACCCTACAAGAAATGTGCAAGAGTAGTTGGAGAGGTGAAATCTTTCATACTTGCAAATTGTATCTGAACACTAGTTTGTGCAATATTTAACTTCTTGGTTTTTACTTTGGATTTTTGTGGTATTGAAACATTCTGTAGGTTTTGGGTAAGTTTCATCCCCATGGAGACACTGCGGTTTACGATTCTCTGGTTCGAATGGCACAGGTGAATTTTGAAGATACTTTTAATTGAATTTGATGGATGCTTTGGGTATATAGTTGAATGTTATTAATCATTTTTTCATTGCAATGCTCCAAGTAATATGAATGTCTCTGCATATGCTATTGTTTTTTTTTTGAGTTAGAATTTTAATGATGATGTCTATTTCATCAGATTGAATGAAATAATGTTAATGACCTCAAATGATCAAACTTATGTCAAGGAAACCTCACTTTGGTGTATGGTGTTGGACATAAAGTTGGGTGTTGGACATCATTTTTTTCTTTGAAATACATAATGTATGTGCGTCGTCTATGAATTATGAAGTTTAATTCTTTGTTATCATGACCATTGTAGAGAGTTTTTTTTAATGATTAGACCCATCTTATTAGAAAGAAGTGATGTTAATGTCTTGAAATGATAAGATAGAGAGAGAGGGATGATGTGATTGTCCATAATTGTAGTTGCTTCGTAAACCTTAAGTTATTCCAATACACTAGTCTATTAGTTGATTGTAAGAGGGATTAAATTCCAGTGAACCACAGGGATGTATCTCCCCCGTAATCTCCACGTTTCAAGGATGTGGTGGAAATGTCCCTCACCATATTGTCACCGCTGCTGGGACACTGTTTTGACTTTGGGGATGGCAGGGATGACTGGATTATGACAATTAGTTGTATTTATTCTTCACCAAAGTGGACAAACTCATTGGGTTTCTGTTAAGTGAAAATCAGTTGAGAGTCCATGAATGATTCATTTGGTGATGCCTTGATTATAATGGGAAGGTCAAAGAAAAGAGTGGGTAAGAATGGTGAAGATAAGAAGTCCAAAGAGGATGTGTCGAAGAAACCTAAAGCAAGACGTTGGAATTGTGGTAGGAGAGGTAAAACAATAAAAAGGAGTTCAAGTCCAATAAAACAGATGATTCCATTGATATATTGTTTGACATTGATGGGTATGATAGTCATGCTTTTGTATCCACTAACATTATAGGTGATGATTCTTGGTGGGGAGTTGTACTTTGGTTACTAGGAGTGTGATGAAGGATTGGGTTTCCTTGGTGATAACAACTCACCTTTGATAATTGGTTGAGGGAAGATGAAAGTGTCTTTCATGGATGGAAAATTATGACACTCTTAGATGTTTTGCATATGCTAAATTTGGCTAGAATTTTTTTTATCTCTAAGATGATGGAATTTGGAGTGCATGTTATTTTTAATAAAAAATGATGTAAGTTGGATAGAGACAATTTGTTGCTAGCTAAAAGTGTCAGGCATGGTACTGTTTTTACGTTGGAAGCATAAACATTGCGCAATGCAATCAATGTTGCTAAACTCGATTCAAGATTTATGTGCATCATTGGTTGGGTCATATTGGAGAAGAAGGCCTGACAACCTTGTTAAGTGAAAAAGTGGTAGAATATATTAAAGCTTGTTTTTTTGGTTTTGAGTTTTATCAACATTGTGTTTGGAAATTGAAATTGGGCATGGTTTGCTTTAAGGGAGTACTAGAGCATGCTTGCAACTTCAATGCTCCATCATTATGTTCCATCGTGAGTTATATCTTGTATTGTGTTTGGAGATCATGAAGATTGATGGCAAGAAGATGTGGAAACAAAGAGAGAACAAGATAGGAAACAGGATGTTCTTTAATTCTTTGTTGCCATGCATATTGCACTTGTTTAACTTCTAGCTCATATTTAGCATAAAATTCAGAATGTCAAGATCAATGAAATCTTTATAAATAAGTCCAAGATCCTAGTGCATATGAAGTACAAAGCATTGAGCACTGCGAGGTTGAACTTGGGGTTTTGAAGATGACTCTCAAGTGATCATGATGGTTGATGATTAGGACCATTTATTTGAAGCACTAACATACAAAATTTGTGGACTATACATATCTTTCCTGAGATGCTCAAAAATTTGGATGGAGTTTCAGTAGAATTACTTATGTGAACATTTTTTGAGGTGATTATGATTTTTAGTTCTATTACTTAACAACATATCTGCATTGGACTAGTTAATAGGTTCACCTAATAAGCAATGTTTATAGTTGTAAAATGTAATGTTCCATTTCATTCCTTAAGGTTATATGGCGCAAAAAGAAATTAAAAAAATACTATTACTTTAAATTAAATAAAAAAGGTAATATTATTTTTAATTAATTGAGTGACTATAGAATAAAATTAATTGAAGTCGCTTTATAATCATAACTGTACGGAAACTGGTTGGAACGGGAAAATAATATTATAAAAGAATAGTTTGGGATGAAGGCGGGGGGAAGAAGATTTAACATTTTATTTTAATGAATTGAGAGTTCCTCTCAAAATATTCTCGGGATGTGCCTGGGAAACCATTTTCGGTAGTGGGAAATCTATCCTAAGTGGGGTTGGAAGAATCACTCAGATTCTTCATTTGGACTGTCAATGGAGTTTACGAATTTCAATGGAGGAAGAAAATTACGTCGCAGAGGTTTCACCATTGAGCTTATCTGGAGTTTTGGGGAGTTTCCATTTTGAAACAAAATTGGGGATGGCAATGAGTAGCCGATGTTTTATTTGACTGCCAGAAGGGAAGACCCACAAATATAATCGAAGGTTTATATCAAGGGGAAGAATCCAGTTCATCGGTTGTGTCATAAATCACATTCCCGTAAGGAGTTTGTCGCTACTGTACTTGTATGCTGTCACGGTGTTCACAGTATTCAGAATCTTCAAGTGCCACGGCATGCTGGAAGGAATGTAAGAGAAGCAACGGAGTCTATCCACAGATGTGTGCCGTATGATGTCATAACACTGCCACAGTAAGACAGCGGAATAAAACTCTAAAATAGGAACGTGGTGGTTGACGCAAGGCATCTGGGAACACGTCAGGAGACACAGTGGTCGGTCTTCCTATGAGTTTGCACGAGACCAGACCGGGAGCATTGGAAATAACAACTAACACACTTCTGTCGTATCTGCTTGGAACGTCAGACTCAGGATGTTAGTGGGTGCAAGAGAAGGTTCAACTGCAGCCTGAAGATGTCCACGTGGGCCAACACAATTAGGAGATTGGGAGTATTCGCGGAAGACATTGGGAATTTGATTCTGCCGGCAATTCCCACCGTAAATATCCTTGCCACGTGACTGAGTGACAGCGACCAGAATAAGGAATGCATCGGTACATTAATAATTGGAGAGGTCCTTGAAGTTAACTGCTGGAGTGCCTTCATCAAGAACGCAATGGAGTACTTTGATTTTGTCATCTAATAAGGTCCTAAATCTTTTGGTTCTGTGGCAAAAATTACTTAGTATTGCTTTTCCTGTAAATATAGCAGACGTTGCATAATTTCTGTTCTGGGCATCCTTTATCTTCAACATGACATTATGGAAACACATCCTGCAAACAAACTGTTATAGATGCGTGAAACTGTTTGCTATAATGTTCTTGTGGGTGGAATTAATCAACTTGTCAACTGTTTGTCAAAATGACTGAATTCTGAATCATTGAGAAGTTTAGCAAAAGAGCCCCAATCTGAAGATAACAGCAGGGGATTTTACATAAAACCTACTTTTTTCACTTTATCATGTGCAGGTTTTAATGTAATATATCAGACATCCTCATGTAGTTGATCAAGTCATCAATGTTCCAATTATGGTTGATTTTTTTCTCTATAGATGCAAAGTAAAATGCAAACATTGGTATTTGCTATTAATTTATCCCTCATGGGGTGGGGGATTTTGAAAGTGCAAAATTATAATAAATTGATGACATTATTAAATTGCTATCTTTATGTATGCATGAACTGGTGCTAGGTATAATCCATGTAACAAAAAATTGGATCGAGAAAATTCTGTTATTACCTAAGGAATACTGAAGCAGATAAAGTAGAAGTACTTTGTTGCTACCAAATTCTTCGGTATGTGAGGGTGGAATTTATGACAAGCAAGTATGTGTTTGTAGCAAATGCGAATCAATGAAGCAATGAGTAATTACTCAAGGAAATATAGATATTGGAGCCGGGAAGTTCAAAATATTGCTCCAGTGTTGGATGCTTTGACTAAATCAGTCATTTGTTCACTCTATGGTGACTAAGTGGGGATCAATATGTATCCACATTAGAATTAGTAAGAAGAAGAAAGCAATTGAAGAGATGTGTGATGCAACCACATTTACTTCTTCACTACCTTATCATGTAGGAAATATTGTAGTGGACAGCTATTCAAGAGACCACATAAATATCTTTCATGCTGGTAAAACACCAATATATGCACACTTTAAACAACAAACAACCACCGAATTTGAAAATACTATTTTATTAGAAGTTAAAACTGGTTTGTAGTACTGTAGTGGGCGTTGTAGGAGAGCACCTTATTCCCTCTCATGCCAGCAAGGCACATATACATGCAAACTTTAAACAGCAAACAACCACTGAATTTAAATATACATTTCTATTAAAACTGGTTTGAAGTATTATAGTGGGCCATGTAGGAGACTAGATTAATACCTCCCATGCCATCAGGTCGCGACAGATGCAAATATTAAGCGATAAACAACCATTGAAGTTAATTAGGTTATTTTATTAAAACAGTTTTGAAGGAATAAGAATTTGAACTGTTGTGTCTTCTTGATATTGTTTACAATTGTTATTATTGGTCCAATTTATTTATAACATTACCTTGTGTTTTTAGGGATTCTCTTTGCGAACTCCTCTTATTAGTGGCCATGGAAATTTTGGATCAGTTGATGCAGATCCTCCTGCTGCCATGCGATATACAGAAGCAAGATTAGAAGTAGGTATTTATTTTTATTTCTTCTGCTAGGTTGGCATTTTTGTTAGCTCACTTCTGCACTGTCTATGTTTGTTTCCACAGGATATAAAGATGAATAGATTTATATTTAAAGACTGTGTAGTCTGTTAGTAATGCAAATCTGCCTGAATTCTGATTTCTCTGGTAGCAACAAACAACCTGATTAACCTTGTTGAATTTGATTCCTAAAAAGTGTTTTTGATTAATTACGTTGTACTATTAAGGCTATAGATTTTATAGTTCTCCTTTGTAACCTAAAATGTAAACATAAAGTAATTCTGCGAGGCAATGAAGGAGTATATAGATTTCTACATTTACAACTATGGAAAATAAGACTTTAGAAGTCTGGAAAATTGTATAGCCTTCTATTTTAACCTCTTGAATGGACATCCTTCGTAGAACACTATATTCTAGACAGTAGTCTCTTTTGAGGAAATAACATTGTTCAAAACAAATTATAAAAAATATTGTAGTTAAGTTTATGGTCAGCAGAGCATGTGTTTGTTCAATGATTGGTGCGATGAGGGAGATATGCCCCATTACTTGCATAATTGTTTGCATGATTTTTCTCATTTTCTTTTAGAATTACAGGGATTTTTGGTGTTTCAAGTTTGTTTTTTCCCGGTATCTATGAAATGCAATATGTTGCTTGTAATTCCCAAATTGACATTTTGAGCTGTGTGAGTTTAGAAATAGGTAAAATGACATTAAATCTTGATAGTTAGTCACTATAAGATAAAGTAAGTATATAAAATACTGTACTACTATGTTACCCCGAGTTTTCGGGATGGAAGGGCATGTTTCCATATCCCTGATTTTTGGAACCATTTTTGGAGATGGCTAGGGGATGTAATAGGGGATGTAAATGGTGATTCAATGTCTTAACAATGGAGACGAAAGACTCCATAAATAAGAAATTACAAGATGATGTTTCTAAATCATGAACAATCGTAAACATAAAGCAGAAATAGAAATTTATCCAGCCAACTATAAATACATAAATGACCATTAAGTAATGAATACGACAATATTGCTTTAATATCTTTGCTTAAAGGTCATTCTACGTGGCTACACCAAGTCACCCGCTAGATTTTACAAACTTGTTCGGGCCTAGAGACTTGGTTAGGATATTTGCAGACTGGTCCTCAGTTGGAACATACTCCAAGATTACAGTTCCATAGATTTTACAAACTTGTCCAGGCCCAGAGACTTGGCTAGGATATTTGCAGTCTGGTCCTCAGTTGGAAGATATTGCAAGATTATAGTTCCATCTTCAACAAGTTGTTTGATGAAATGTCAATAAAGCTCTACATGCTGATGGTTATAGCTTCATTCAGATAAAATAATTATTATAAGAAAAGATCATTATTATATTTATATAATAATAATATTTATTATCATATATATATATATATATATAAAATTAGATTTAATCTATGCTCCACAGAGTTTCTGGGACGGGGCCGTTTTAATTAGATTTAATCTATGCTCCACAGAGTTTCTGGGACGGGGCAGTTTTAGGGGACGGGGACGTGTTTCTGGTACGGGTACGGCTCAGAGCCAATTTTTAGGGGACGACAGGGGACAACTATTAACAAATAGGGGAATTTTTATATATACGGAAAGAATTCAAATATGCATATCATAACATTGATAAACCATTCACCATAGACATTTTAGAAGCTCAAAACAATAAATACATAGCAAATTAACAAAGCTCAAATACTTTCATTGTAAAAATATGGTGTACATATAGCGAAAATGCCCAAAGGCTCCAAGTTTCATGCATGAAATGACATAAAGAGAAGTCCAACTAAAATACTAAATAGTAAACATAGAAGTTCA
>MU226248.1:1431086-1453083 GCA_018584345.1 Thuja plicata
AAAATCAATAATGTATCAGCAAATAATATATGTCAAATATATGACTGTCCTCTACGAAAGCTTTGTTGCTGCTCCTCTTTCTTCTTCTTTTTGGCAAGAATGAATGAAAGGAACAAATGAAAGAGAGATAGGCTTTTTATGTTTTTAGCATCTATACTAGGGTTTAGTATCTTTTATTTAATATTAGAGTCCATGTGGGGCCCACCAAAAACCAAACAAATTTTAAAAAAACTCACTTTTTAAGACTGGCGGGCGTTTTTTTTTGGCTGGGAAATAGGGGACGGATTTGGGTACCGGGGACGGCCAGGCCGTCCTTTGACCGTCCCCGGTACCCAAATCCGTCCCCTATTTAGGAAACTTTGTTTTTTTTTCAGTTTCCAGAACGTCCCCGATTTGGGAACGAAAAGGGGACTGTTAGGGGACGTTGAAAATCCGTCCCTGTGTACCCGTTTCGTACCCGGGATGCGAACGGGTGTACAAGGGCAGGGGACGCGTCCCCGTGGAACACATGATTTAATATACCTTTTCATAATAACTATACTTGAATTGAATAAGCATCAAAATTATTATCTATACATGAAACCGATTAAGATCGGTTTGTTTTGCTTTGGATATTACTACACACCCCGATCATTATCGGGTGCTACATATACTCCCCCGATTGTTATCGGGTATTACATATACTCCTGCGATCATTATTGGGTAACTTATACACCGATCTATATGCATAAACTATTTGTCTTATACACTGATCGGTATGCTTAATCACCTTGTTAATCACCGATCGGTTATGAATTGTGGTCGTTTTTGCTTTGCAGTTTACTTTGAAGGGACATGACGGTATAGTCATGTCTCCTCTCTCTATACCATCATGTCTCCCTTATAAAAGGTTCATTACTTGATCATTTGGAGATAAGCATATACAACATATTTGACTGCAAGTCTCATTCATACATCATAATATTAAATATTAAATATTAAATATATTTATATATCTATTACTATATCAGCAATATATATATATATATATATATATAATATTTTGAAGATTATATATATATTGGATTTATAAAAGAAAATTAGAAGACATATTTTGATCTAAATTTTAACATGGTATCAGAGCCAAGTTCTTTCGTAAAAGCCTAACCGCTTGAAGGAAGATCCAATTATATTGAAGGAAGATCAAGATCAGATTTTTGGAAATCTTCTACCTACAGAATGGCAAATGGAATGATACTCGAAGATAGACTTGAAGGTGCTTCAAATTTTGAATCGTGGAAACTTCGAATGATGTTGGTATTAAGGAAGAATGAGCTAAAGACAATAATAGAAAATCCTCTTGAACCTAATGGAAATGGTGTGCAGAGTCCATGGGAAAAAGACAATACTAGAGCAATGAAATTATTAGTAGATGGAGTGAAAAATCATCTACTACCTATCATCACAAAGTTAGACTCCGCATATGACATGTTCAAAGCCCTGGAAAACATGTTTGAGATGAACAACACTAGCATAATTCTTACCCTTAAAAATCAGCTCTCTAATATTAAAATGAATAAAGGAGAGACTATCATCTCATATTTAATGAGGATAACAAAATTAAGGAATCAACTCTCTTCAATTGGTCACATTTACGATAACAAGGAGTTAACTATGATAACTCTAAATGGGCTCCCTATCTCATGGGAAAAGTTAAGACAAGGTGTAAGTGCTTGCGCCAAAATCCCCAAATTTGATCGACTAAAAGCTGACTACATTCAAGAAGAGTGTAACCTAATATCTAGAGGAATCGTGGAATCCACAAATGAAGATGTTCAGGTTCTCATCACTAGTTCAAAAAGGAAAAAGGGCAAGAAGTCATATGATCAACAACCGTTCAAGAAACCTAGAGACGTCTCTGCAATGCAATGTTTTAGATGCGACAAATATGGTCACACTGCAAGAAAGTGTCCTGACGGACTTAGAATGCAAGCTTCCCTTGTTGAAGTCAATAACTCAAATGTCTATTCAGAGTAATATGTATTCTAAAAGAAATTCAAGATACCTTATGATTGAGAGGGAGTTCACTGATAAAGATAGAACACTTTTGAGGTAACATGATTATTGATTATTATACTAATGCTATTTTATAACTATATGGGCCCTGTGTAAATCATAAGGAAGTGATGACTTCCAAATGATTATCACTTGTGTTTGTTAAAGTTATTGGAAGATGACGATCTTACAATAACTTTCAATTGTGATAGATATCTTGTGATGATTTAAACAAATCATAACGTGTAGATAGAATCGACGTGTAGATAGAATTGCCGATTGAGGCAATCTACCTAGGAACGTGTGGATAGAATCGCCGATGGAGGAAATCCACACTAAAGCTCGTGAGTTTGTCGATAGAATCGCCGATGGAGGCAAGCCACACTAAAGCTCATGAGTTTATGGATAGAATCGCCGATGGAGGCTGTTAATGTTTGTAGCTTCAGTCGTATGATCATTAGAATACATATAATATATGTTGATTAATAATAATATAATATATATGTTATATTATTATTAATCATATGAAATTTAATATTCAATATTAAATTATTATATTATTCTTAATTAATAATTAATTGATGAATAATTATAAGATTGATTCAATTATAATTAATGGGAAGAGGCATGTCCTTTCTTATTAATAATAATGAATAGACATATTCCATGAAGGGACATGTCTCTCCTAGCCTAATTCCCAATATAAATGAAAGAGAGATTGTTGCATTTGAAAAACATATACAACATAGAGTGCTATTACATTTGCAGCTATCCTAAAACTTAACATGGTATTAGAGCCAGACTGCAAATGTAAGAGAGTAGTTTGTTGATGGTGAATGTGTGACTGTCCAAAAAAATACAGTCTCAGTACAGAGACCATAGCTCACAAATCCACCGTTGGATTTTTTCTAAATTTTGGAAATGTTGGTGAAAAACAAATTTTGAAGAATCTCACCGGAGCGATTGGAGAGAAAGTGTGGGATTCAAAAGTTATGACGGACTGTGTACGAGTCTATGTGAAATTCCTGAAAGCGGCTTTCATTAAAGAGATATATTAATTTGTTATGATCGTGGTCAAGCATTAACAAAGAAGAATGTATTCAAGGAAGTGTGTCTCTTTCTAGGAAGAGAATTAATTATAGTGTCACCTCTCTTGGAGCAATCAAGTCATTTCACAAGAAGACATGAGTATTGTTCAACGATATAAGAGTGGGAATTGTACATTGTGGGGGGAATAATAAGCAATGTTACATTTCCATTTGAACCATCCTTAGTGGAGAGTGAGAAAATGGTGATCATCCACTCTAGGCTATAGCTCTGCATGAAGGTCGTCGACATGGCTAGCATGAACAACATTATGATCTCTTGTAGCTTGTCCGCCGCAGACAACTTCAAATTTTGATGAGAGTTGATATTTCCTATATGGGCTCACCTTACAAAACGAAATATTTGAAACTTAAGATAAGTATTCCATGTTTTATTAATGCACATGAATTATTGAGTTTGAAATTTATGCTATAATATTGGCTAGTAAAATCTTGTCTGCTTCTATCTTTGGTATTTCCGTATGAGAGAGTTTAGTTTATAAGGTATTTGTAATCTCTCTCTGACATACCTTCAGGACAGAAGCACAAGAAATTGTTTTTCAGAGGGAGTTTGACTCTTCAGAGGTAACTTTGGACAAGGAGCTAAGGAGATTGATATCAGACTCAGAGGGAGTTTGACAGTTCATCTTAAGCAATCTTGGATGATCAACAGATTAATATCTACTCAATGAGTTCTTCTCTGTCAGAGAAGTTGAAGGTGAAATCCCTTGTTTTCACCCTCTGCGCTAAGGCATGATGGATGTCATGTGTGTGACTCCATATTTTTAATGGGCCTGCCCGCTGCGTACATCATGAAGAAGTGACGACTTCCAAATGTTTGTCACTTGTATTTGTAAGAGTTATTGAAAGGTGATGATCTTACAATAACTTGACCTTCTATTGTGATAGACATCGTGTGATGGCTGAAATAGATCACAATAGGTTATTTCTTGCAGGATGGATCCAGGTCCTTAAATAGACCATTGACCTTCTATTGTGATAGACATCTTGTGATGGCTGAAACAGATCATAATAGATAAAACTTGTGGATAGAATCACTGATTGAGGCAATCCACATTAAAGCTTGTGGATAGAATCGCCGATTGGGGCAATCCACCCAGGATTTTGTGGATAGAATCGCCGATGGAGGCAATCAACTCTAAAGCTTGTGAGTTTGTGGATAGAATCGCTGATGCAGGCAATCCACTCTAAAGCTCGCGAGTTTGTGGATAGAATCAGCGACGGAGGCAATCCACTCTAAAGCTCGCGAGTTTGTGCACAGAATCGCCGATGGAGGCAATCCACATCTTGAGACTATGTTTCTATTGATTACATCATGAGGATGATGCTTTTATTGCTTACATCATATGATTGATGTTGTCAAGTGTCATATAGGTGTTGACATTGGATTGATTTATCCTCCCTAGCTAAGAGGGAGTGTTGATGTTTTGTATAGCTATGGTGAGGGTCATAAGTTTTCACTCAGGAGACCACTACACATTCTATTTGATCATTCTCCCTAGCTAAGAGGGAGTGTTAATGTTTGTAGCTTCAGTCGTATGATCATTAGAATACATCAAATATATGTTGATTAATAATTATATAATATATATGTTATATTATTATTAATCATATGAAATTTAATATTCAATATTGAATTATTATATTATTCTTAATTAATAATTGAGTGATGAAACATTATAAGATTGATTAAATTATAATTAATGGGAAGGGGCATGTCCTTTCTTATAAATAATAATGAATAGACATGTCCCATGAAGGGACATGTCTCTCCTAGCGTCATTCCCACTATAAATGAAAGAGAGATTGTTGCATTTGGAAAACACATACAACATAGAGTGCTATTACATTTGCAGCTTTCCTAAAACTTAACAGGATGTTCTTGACAAAAGAAAGGATGAATCAACTAAGGTTTCGAAGATGAAGAAGCAAGAGAAAGAAGAGAGAGAAGAATCCGTGTTTATTCAAATAGCTCTACACGCACGAAAAAAAGGAGATAGATGGTATGTTGATAGTAGTTGTTCAAGGCACATGGCAGGTGACAAAAGTAAGTTTCTAACTCTTAGACAAATGGATTAAGGGGAAGTGAAATTTGGAGACAACACTAAGAAAAATATAGATGGAAAACTGACTCTTAGTTAGACCATGGAAAAACAAAATTTGAGAATGTCTTATATGTTAAATGGTTGAAGCAAAATCTCCCAAGTTTAAGTCAGTTGTGTGATCGAGGGAAAACTCTTATATTTCATTCCTAGAGTATGTGAAATCAAGAGGGATGTGACGTTGATAAGCAACACATATAGAACATGTAGTAATCTCTATATCCTCAATAAAATCAAAAGCCAACAATGTTTAATGGGGCAAGAAGACGAGAGTTGGTTATGGCACAGGAGAATGGGGGACCTAAACTTTGTGAATCATTGTAATGTCCCCGCTTACAAAAACTTGTGAAATCAGGACAGTTACCTTGCAAAATCAATTGCAAGAGACTTCTTTTGTTTAAGCCTCATTTATTACTATGAATTTGATCTATGATACCACTTTGAATTATATACGTAACAATATACATAGATTGGATGTTGATCACTGCTATCTCTGATTGAACAATTAGATATATGCCAGATGATCCGATCTATATATCTACTCTTAGTGCATTTCACAATGATAAGATTATCTCTACTATATCTACTATAAGATTATCTCTACTATTTCAAGTTCTGAATCAGAATCCATCCCTTCAGGTGAGACTAATTACTGATTTTTGTAGCTTCGATAAGATAAAATATTGATTTTACGAGAATAGATAAAATTATGATATATATATGTATATATCAATATATAGATAATAATAATAATAGATATTATCATTATTATATATATTAATATTTATATCTTTTTATCTATTATCATTATTATGATATATGTTAATATTTTATTATAATTATTATTATGATATATATAATGATAATAATTATCGTTATTATATCATAACTATTTAGATCGAATGAAAAACTACATATTATAATAACGATTCATAATGAATCGAACTGATTTCATTTGTTGTCAACTATCAGTTAACTGCTGATTATTATTTAAGAGACCACGATTATCGGGTCTGAGCAAAAGATAAGGTGGTGACGAAAAGTCACGCCTATGATAGGCGTGACTCCTTGAGGAGTCACGTCTATCATAGACATGACTACTCTCCCTTACTGCAATGATATATATACCATTCTCAATGGATGCTAAACAATATGCTGAGCACAGTAATCTTCAGTATTTTGCAAAACAATAACAATTCAATATTCAGATTCAATATTATTTAAAAGATTATCATATATAAAACGATATAAATATAGATGAATAAATTGCTGTAAATAGAACACTGTAAATTCAGAATTTGTTCTATTACTTAAATTTGATATAGGTTTGATTTGAATTTACATGGTATCAGAGCCAAGTTAAGAAGGATCCTAGCAGCAATTGAACTTGAAAATTTCAGATTTAAAGAACATGACATTCCTCTATGCCAACTTTAATCCGATTCGAAGATAGGCTAGAAGGAGGAAATAACTTCTCATCATGGAAATTCAGGATTATGATGATATTAAAAGAAAATAAAGTTGAGTCGTTTGTGAAAGAAAATAATGCAGAACCGGAGAATGATCACGAGAAAACGACATGGATTGAAGGAAATGAAAAGGCCATGAAAATCATAGTTGATGGAGTTAGAGATCATATAGTACAAATTTTGACAAAACATGAGACTGCATATCATATGTTTAAATCACTTGAAAGCACATACGAAATAAATAATTCCCTCTGGACTTTGGCTCTAAAGAGAAAAATCAATCATATAAGTATGAACAAAGGAGAATCTATCAATGCGTACTTTATGAGAATATCTACAGTAAGGGATCAACTATCAACACTTGGATACCAAATTGAAAGTAAGGAGCTAATACTTATTGCCCTAGATGGTCTATCAAATTCCTGGGAGAGATTTGTTCAAGGCATTAGTGCAAGGTCTAAATTTCCAAAATTTGACCGGCTAAGATTAGATTGTCTTCAAGAAGAATCAAGTCAGACAAAGAAAGGATTCAATCAAAATAATGTAGATGAAGATACTCATGTTGAATGCAAACTCTCACAAGAAAGGAAAGAAAACATACTTCAAGAAGAGGAAAAGCTACCATTAGAAGGGTTCATCCAAGAAAGATTTTTTTCACATCCAATGTTTCAGATGCAACCAATAAGGGCACTATGCAGTGAGATGTCCTGACAGAGCCAAGCAACAAGCGTCATATGCTAAAGTAAGAAAGTCCAAAACAGAGCATAAATCTGAGAAATATGTATTCTACTTTGTACTTTCAAATCAAGTATCAAATAAATCCAACACTTGGGTTATAGACAGTGGTTCATCAAGACACATCACAAGATTCAGGGAACTCCTAAACTCCATGGTAGAAGAAATTGATGAGGAAGTGACAATTGGAGATGACTCTGCACATCCAGTCAAAGGTGTTGGAACCCACACCATCAAATTAAAGTCCGACATCTCCATTCAACTCATTGGAGTATTGTTTGTCCCAGACATCAAAAGGAACTTGGTCTCCATATCTGCACTTGAAGATAATGGATATAGGGTAACCTTAATGGATAGTAAAGTGTTGGCATGGCCAAAGAACTCTACTATTAAGAAAGCTAAGACCGTAGGTCATAGACAAGGTTATTTGTATGAGTTATGTACTGAACCAAATCTTGCCCTAATTCATGAAATTGTAGACTCTAATGAAATATGGCAAAGAAGATTAGGACACCTCAATTTTTCGTGCCCTATCTTCCATGGAAGTACTAGTCACAAGTTTACCCAAACTCAAACAATACCATTTAGAGACATGCAAGGGGTGTGCCTTAGGGAAGAATACTACGGGGTCTTTTCAAAATAGTTCTAGCAAAACAAAAGATGTATTAGAATTAGTCCACTTAGATTTATGTGAACCCATGTCTGTACCTGCCTTAGGTGGGTTTCTATGCTATGTAATCTTTGTTGATAATTTCTCTAGAAAGACTTGGATCTATTTCCTTAATTGTAAAGAATTACAAGAGATCCTTAAAATATTTAAGGAATTCAAATCCCTTACTGAAAACTCTTCTGGAAGAAAAGTAAAAATCTTAAGGACAGATAATGGGAGGGAATATACATCAGATATTTTTAAAGAATTTTGTAAAAATGCTGGGATTAAGAGGGAGTTCATTGTACCCTACAACACTCAACAAAACGGAGTTGCTGAAAGGAAAAATAGAACCATTGTAGAAGCTGCTAGGGCTATGTTACTTGATCAAAACATAGAGACATCACTTTGGGCAGAAGCCTCTAGTACCGTTGTCTACATACAGAACAAATGTCCTCACTCCCATATTGATGACAAAACTCTTGAAGAAGCTTTCACTGGTATAAAACCAGGCATCAGTCACTTGAGGATATTTGGTTGTCCTGTTTACATTCATGTGCCCAAAGAGAAAGAACTAAGCTAGATCCTTCTGGGAGAAAAGCTGTTTTTGTAGGCTATAGTGAAACCTCAAAAGCTTACAGAATATATGTACCTGGTCAGAGACAGATTGAACTAAGCAGAGATGTGATTTTTGAGGAAGACATAGCTTTTAAAAGAGCCAGAAATTCTATTGAGTCAGAAATTCTAACTTCCACCATAGACATAGAAGAGGATCCTGCTCCTGAGATTCAGAGGGAGTATCCTGAGGAAGACATAAATGAAGAAGAAATCACATCATTGGAAAATCCTAAGAAGAGACCACTCTGAGCTACTAAAAAATGGAAGAAGCAAGAATTTATGCCGCTCCATCAGGGACTTTCAGAGAAAGTAAGGGACCTAAGAGATTCTCTAGTTATGTAGCTTTGATGAGTGAATTCATCAAATTAGAACCTACTAATGTTATAGAAGCTCTCCAGCACCAAGTATGGAAGGATGCCATGACAGAGGAGTATCAATCCAGCTTGAAGAATGATGTGTGGGAGATGGTACCTAGTCCAAAAGAGAAATCTGTTGTTTCTTCCAAATGGCTATTTAAAATCAAACATGTTGTAAATAGCAGTATAGAAAAACACAAAGCAAGATTTGTAGCCAGAGGATTTTCACAGAAAGGAGGAATTGACTATGAAGAAACCTTTGCTCCAATTGCTCAATATACCTCAGTCAGAGTAGTTCTAGCCATTGCAGCAGCCAAAGGATGGAAAGTCCATCAAATGGATGTGAAAACTGCTTTCTTAAATGGAACCATTGAAGAAGAGGTCTACTTAGAGCAACCTGAAGGATTTGAGATTCACAATGCAAAATCACATGTGTGTAAATTAAAGAAAGCTCTATATGGATTTAAACAGGCTCCCAGAGCCAGGTATGAAAGAATTGATAGTTAGCTCATGAGATTAGGCTTCTCAGAGAATGATGCAGACTCAAATCTCTACTTCAAACAAAGCAAAGGTGATATGTTAATATGATATTATATGTTGATGATCTGTTGATTACAAGAGAAGATCACCTAATTGGTCAATGTAAGAAAGATCTAGCCTCAAAATTTGATATGAAGGACTTAGATCTACTACACTACTTCCTTGGACTTGAAGTTTGGCAGAAATTAGATAGCATTGTTCCGAACCAAGGGAAGTACACCTTTGATATATTGAAGAGATTTGGTATGATGAACTGCAAACCTACGTCATCCCCCATGGAAACAAATCTTCATAAATTAAAGGAAGCAGCAACAGATTCTCAGTCGGCAGATCCCACTCTCTACAGGCAGATGATTGGATCTTTGATGTATTTGGTCAATACCAGACCTGATATCTGCTATGCTGTAAATGCCTTGACTCAGTTTATGTGTGAGCCCAAGGAGATACATCTTGTGGCTATGGAGCATATAATGAAATATCTTCAAGGTACTCTCAATTATGGCCTAAGATATGAAAAGGTTGACTTAGATCTTCATGGATTCACAGATTTAGATTGGGCTGGAAGTGTGAGTGACCAGAAGAGAACCTCCGAATGTTGCTTCAGTTTAGGATCGACTGTGATATCGTGGATCAATAGAAAATAGTCCTTTGTAGCTCAGAGTTCTATAAAAGCCGAATATATTGCAGTTTCTATGGCTGCTAGAGAAGCAGTATGGCTTAGTAAACTACTTGTGGGATTATTCGGTAAACCTCTAAAACCAACTATTATCCACTGTGACAATCAAAGTTGCATTAAGCTTTCAGTGAATCCAGTATTTCATGATAGATGTAACCATATTTTTTTGGCTTTTTTTTCAACAAATTCCTCATAGCTTGGCTATGAGCTCTGATAATGAAACGTTCGGGCTTGAGAAAAATCTTAAACTTTGCTATACCTTGTTTGATTGAAAGAATATCTTTTTCATATATATGATTCAGAGGTTCAGGTTCTGTAAGTGTTCCTGATCTGTAACCACATATTTCTTTTCTTCCATTTGGAATTTTCTGTATCAAAACTGCAGACCATGTATAGTCAGATGCATCAGTATATAAGACCAATGGTATACCTGATTTTGGAATTTGTAATGCTGGAAGATTTTGACATTTTTCTTTAATTTGTTTTACTGCGTTGGTTATCTTAGGATTCCACATGGTGTTATTTTCTTTTAGCTGGGTTTGGATCAGTTTCCTGTTTCTGGTGGAATCTTTTGTAAGGGTGGTTTATTATTTGAACATCCGAGAAATCTTTGTATTTAACACATCAGGAAATTCTTTGATCCTTTCCAAAATATGGGTTTGTAATTTGACCTTTCCCTTGCCAAGATGTAAGCCTAAAAAACCAATTTTAGATTTATTGATCTGCACCATTTTAGCTGATAAATATATCCCATTTTGTTTGATTTCTGTGTAGAGTTATTCCAGGTGGGAAATATGCTCCTTATTGTTATCTGAGAAAACAATGATGCCATCAATATAAACAACACAACATTCTTTGAGATGTCTGAATGCCTGACCCTTTCTTCTTTGAAAGTAAGCTGGAGCTGTGCATAGTCCAAATGGCATAGCATTCTGTTCAAATGGTCCTTGAGGCATTGAAAAAGCTGATTTATACTTATCTGTTTCTTTAACCTTGATTTCCGAAAATCTAGACTTGCAATCAATTTTGGACAAGATTTGTTTATTTGCTGCTGTTTTGATTAAATTTGCACCAAATGGTATTTAGATAATTGAAATTGAAAATGATTTCATTAAGAGGCTTATAATTTATAAAACATCTTTTCTTACCTCTTTCTTTTTCTCCTCTTCTATTTACCAAGAAGGCTGGACAAGAGACTGTGATTTACTTTTTCTGAAGTTGTCTGCTACTATTTCATCCAACTGTTCATCCATTTCTTTTACTTCCCTTGGACTAATAAGGTCGGCTGGTTCATGTGGTATTACAGATAAATATTATGGTCTGATTTGAATCTGACATTCTTTTTGATCATTTGACCAAAACTCTAAAGGATTCGTGCTGCAACAATTTTTCTCAAATTTCTCTTTTATTTCTCCAAATTAATCTTTTGTAGAGTTTGCCTTTTTAATATAGTGATAACATTTTCGAACAAAGTTTTAAAATATCATGTTAACATGGTATATTTTAAAGATAGTTAAAAAAACCAAAATTTATATGGTACTAGCTTTATATTAACATACCCAATCCCTCTCCAAAAAATTGGCATATTGACATATAGTATTAATATACCTCTTCCTGTACATGTTTCCGATTTGGTAACTTTTGACTTTCTTATAGTTATGGACTGATGGTGTGAGAACTAAAGCAATTAAAGAGCAAAAACCAAAAACTTGACTACACTTTTGTATAAAAGAAAAATGACACAAGCATAGATTTCTTCATTGTTTATGATTGAAAAATGCATGACACAAAGTGGTTTCGCTGCAATTTGAGTCATGAAGACTAATATTTTCAGTGCTTAATAATCTTTGTGAAATGTGTCGAGTGTTATTTTTTTAAAGACTCTCCATGAAATTGACAGTTATCTAAATGACTGGTGAAAACAAGTGAACATTTGAATATGGGTCATATGGGCTGTAACTGGAAAAGATGAATCCATCTTTGAAATAGTTTGAGGTATCCAGTTGATGACAGGTTAAGAATTAAGTAGTTGGAGTAAAATGAGTGATATTACATATTTCAATGACCAGAGCAATCTTATTAAACCTATTACATGTTCAACATAAATTGCAGAAGGTTTTTTGGAGGGTTATATATAACAAATTTCCTGTAACATGTTTTCAGGACAGAGGCTTCGTAAACACGATAACAAATGATCATGATAAGGAATTTAATATTCTTATATGAGCCACAGAAATGTGAATTCTTTAATATTGTACATGACACAGTTGAACACAATAATTTTTTAATATATAGTTGAGTGGCGATTCTTGTTTTTGATGTGTTCTTGAAGTTTGCAATCTTATCTAAATAGATTGTGATGTTCTTTTTTGTAAATCAAGTAGCAGTGCTTATTACTTTCTTTGGGTGGAGAATTAGTCATGTTTAGTATATTCGTGGATTGGTTGCTAAAGAAAAATAAATTACACTTCAAAAACATCTCGTTGATCATTTGATTCTTCACCAATCAGATTGCTTGAACCTTGGGTGGTTGGTTGGAAATTCAGAAACACTCTGTTCTACTGGTTTATAGCCTTTATTTGGAAAGTATTGAAGCAATCTGTAGCTAAGTGGTCTTGTTTTCATTGGTGGTAAGTGGTACCTGTTTCAGATTGCTAACGGCTTTTTGTCAGTGTCATCTTGATCAGAATTGGAACTCATTCAAGAATCAAAATGTATACTGGTATCTATGTCAGAAAATAATTTATGTAAACTATATTTTAATATTTACAGGGTTCATTAACCATATTCAAAAACTAATTGAACATAATCATAATGGATATGCATCTGGATTAAATAGCAATTGGTAACCTATTGGTAGTACTCATAGACTTGAAAAATTGAAAAGTCTTCAGGGCCAATTCAATGGTATATTTCTTCAAGATTGGCTGTTCATTTTGAATTAATGAGTTCAAGATCATTATCGAGATAAACCAGAGGAGTTCAAGATCACCCTATAAATTGTTAGCTAAATCATTAGCTGAATTATTAGCTATCCATAATTCTCATATTTTCTCAAGATGTTTTGCCTTAATTTCTTATATTATTTTGGGGCCTGGCAACAGTAGAAGAGTATTGTAGACCAAATATGTGAAAGTATCATTTTACTTTTGCAGGCATTTTCTGAGGCCTCGCTTCTGGCAGACCTGGAATATGATACGGTTAGTAATAAGCCATTTGCGGTATTGTTTTTCTTTTTGATGTATCTTGAGAAATGAATTATTTTTCATAATTTTAGATTATATTCTGAATTTTTAGATGTTAAATCTGTGCGTGTTTTGACAAGTTCTTTTCTAGGACTAGTAGTATAGTCTATATTATGTGTTGAATATCTAGGTATGTTGGCGAGCCTTTTCATGCATGCTTGTCTTGCATAAAATCAGTATTTATATTTTGCTAATAGAAACATATTTTTCCCCAGAGAGAATACATTCTAGTACTAGTGGGAAATTTTATATGTATGTCAATTTTTCGTTGGAAATTGTATCACACTATCAATAAAGCAATATGCATATATGTAGTGTGATGGGAACATGGTGCCTGAACATGATGTTCACTCTCTACAGTCAGATAGTGTTTTTGCTTGAAAATTTTAAATTTCTACGTTTGATATTTACCTATCTTGTTAACTACAGCAATACTTGATAACACTAGCATCTGTAACAAAAATAGCAGACTCACAGAAATATCAATATGTAATAATACTAGTATCTTTAACAAACATAGCTCGTACAGCAGGATATTGTGTAATCACCTTAGTGTCTTTGACTAACACATATGACATAGAAAACACAAGTCAGTGATTACTGATTATAGGCTTTTTTGGGTTCATGTTAAACTTCATGTATGATTGTCTTTATGTGATCTTAAGTAAAAAAGTCATGCATGCATTTGTGTCCCTCAAGTATATTTTCTTCTCTCTGCAACTTTTCTTTTATCTTTGTTCTAGATGTTGCCAAACTGTTTCCGATATATGTTTGTCACAAACATTTTGCAGCTAAACGAGGAAGGCATGTAGAATCAAGGTAGGCTGACCACAAAATGGTTTACAGACTTGTTACCATGATGTTATCACCTGATTTCTCAGCTATAACCTGCATGAAATTTGCTTCTATGATCTCACTGGCCGATTGTTTGTCACTTTTCTGTCTTGCTTCTATATGAGCCAGCTCCCTACACATCAGTGATTGTATTTTATTCTAAATTATTTTGTTTTTCATCGTTCTCTATTATTTTGTTGTAGATCAACTATGCTATGATGCATGGTAAGGATGTGTGTGGACATAAATTTGAAATACAATGGCGTGAAAAAACTAGTACATTGTCACAGGAAGAGAAAATAATTCCAACTATGATGGAATATATGCTATACATGGATCACATTATAGTAGGATAAATCAATCATAACTGACATCATATATCAAAATTCATTATTCTCGTTGCTAACATTTCTAATGTTTTCTAGTGCACTTTGAAACGATTATGAAAAATGGAAATATATTTAGATTTTTGCTGCTTTATCTATTTTATTTTTCTTCTTAAGAACACAAGGGAATGTTATGTGATTATGATTGAAAAAGCGATTATATATCAGAGAAAGTTGCTTCTTGAAGAGTGAAGCCCTCTTTGTCTGCTATAATCTCTCTAGAGTGAGGAATTGTTGGCCTAGTCAGAAAATGCTCTATAAGTATTTACCTTTCACTTGTATGTGCATGTTATGTTCTGGTATTCAGCCTTTTGGACTAATGTCCTCATGCCACACAATTCGTATGATTATTGTATACGATAGACTTTCCTCTTAGATTTGTGAATTTTCTAGGCAACAATATATTTGGCTAAGTTAGATCAGTCTGGAATGCGCACATAATAATTTTATTGTTGATGTAAATGCTGTGATAATTGATTAAGATGAAGCATGTCATATTAAAATCCATAGTCTAAGGGAGAGTTTGATGGTTGCACTATAAAATACATGTGAGATCAAGTAAGCTAGTCTCTTAACTGTATTGCAATTGCTATTAGTATATCCCATGCATTTGCAAGCGTGTAGTCTATAATAGATTGAATTCTAGATAGAGAAGATAATTCAATGTGAGTGTTTTTGGTGTGTCGTAGTAATTATAATGACCAAGAATCCCTTTGAACTTAATGTTAGAAGAATGATTGCATGGACTTTGAGAGAATTTCATAGCACACTTTAATTTGTGTACACTTTTTTTAGTATCAAATAGGATAGTTACATTGGTGGGTTTAACTTGCATTGTGAGTAAGTTTAAGACACAACTAATTCTGGATTCTGGATATGTTGACAACCTTATGTACACCCCAATGTAATACTGGGGTGTGAGACAATGTCTTGGCTAGGGTTTAAGCGTTTGCCCCTGAAAAGTGTTTTGGTTGTTATATAGGTGATGGTTTTGGCCTATAGTTTTATAACCATTTTATTGTAATATTTTCAAGTGGTTTCTTGTAGTGATGTACCTATAAATTGTCACACTTGCATTAGGATTAGACTCAAGTGAAAAGTATTTTACTATATCAATTGGTGAGTTAATATAGTGATTCACATGGTAAAATTTCTGTTATACAATGAGTTCTGTTTTTAATTTTTGCTGTATATAAAATTCCACATGCTTTGCTTCTCTCTGCATAGGTCTTATGTATATATTTTCACTAGTTTGTTGTTACTGCATCAACATAAGCAATCAGTGTCTACTATAAAAAATGTTTTCTATCATTACATTATATGTAGTACCTTGTCCCAAATTTGACAAAAAGTAACAGTACCTTAGGTTTAATAACTAGATTGAGAAGTTTTTCCTCAGATTTATAGTAGTGAGAGAAATATCTTCAATTGCACTCAATTGTTGATTGTAGTGAAGTTGAACCTCAATATAGTTGCTGTAAGCACGATAAACTTAAATCTTCTCTAACTTAAGAATAGTGATTGTTCATAGACAACAGGAGTCATGTAATCTAAGTATGTTGTAGATTGCGCAAAATTTATGTATACTCCTTTTCAATTGAAATTGAAGTTTATTTTGCCATAAAGATAAAGATAAAGATAAAGATAAAGACAAAATTTATTAATGTCCAACAAAAGACCACAAAGGGTCAAAGGGACTGCCAAGAACATAAAAATGGTCCAGCCTGCAGCAGGGACACCAAAACGGTGCCCAGAGAAATAAAGCAACAACAACCAAAATAAGAACAGAGAGAGGAGATCAAAGCAACTCTTGAGGCTAATGAGAAAGTATAGTGATTAGTTGAACTTAAGTATTGATTTAATAAACTCAACTGGATTTTATAGATTGTGCCAACCTAAAATCATTTGTCCTTTAATGGAGTCCCAAAGTTGAGTACTATTGACATATATAAATGCTTTTGTTGGTTGGGCCAAAAGCAATAGCTACAACTAAAAACAAAACAAAGTTTTGGTCATGTTGGTGTAATAAGATATATCATACTGTGGACCAATGTTTTATAGAGTGACTCATCAACCATGAGGAATGATCATATTTTGACAATTTAACCTTGAACTCCATAGGTGTATTGAAACAATTACAATTAATAATGCAGAACTACTAAACAAATATTGTAACATATTTGACTTGAGCCATGCAACTGAACTAATCATGTTACTAGAATTCTACACAAACAATATTATAGTAGGCCTAGATCCATGTGAAAAGGACATAGATTAGATTTCACTTGCTAAATGAAATGGCCTTGCCACCTACGATGGTAAAATCATGCGATGGTAAAATCATCAATTTAGACAAGAAGAATCAAATATCATAAACATCACTTTGGAAAAAGATTAGAATTGGAGAGTTTCTTTATCTATAATATTGAAGTTCCTGATTGATCTTACATATACCACGATTGTGGAGCTTGATCAAACTCTTACAAATACTCAAGAAATCATGACCCAGATTATCATTGCTAGGTGCTTGAAATTCTCTAGGTCACACCATGTAGACTTGTTAGCATTTTAATTCACACCTTGTTGTGTCAGACAAAATGTACTAGATGTGTAGTAGAATCACCTTTAAAATCAGATGGCGAATCTCCTTGCAAGCAAAAATTGATCCAATTTACACATCATATATTTTCTATTTACAATGTTAACAATATGTCTTTGGGCCATTTTACGCTCATGTTGTGTAAAAATAATTGTCCTTTTTTAGATTCAACTAGGGCAAAAGGTTGAAATGCTTTCTAACTGAAGATGGATAATTCTATACATTATGATTAAAGATAAATTCCTACAATTCTATTCTTGTGCCTTTCAACTAAAAGCAAACATTGAACAATTAAAATACACTAAAACATTGAATGGGCTAAAACATATAAGGACATTAATGCTTTTGTAGATAAAATTATGACATTGATACCAAGTCACAATCCTCAACTTTGAGCAAACCTATAATTCCAAGCATGCAACTTGCTAAAAGCAATTTAATTGCCCTTGGCATACATAGCAAACATTTAGATAACAATTTCAAAGCAAAATAGGTGTAAGATTGTATTGAATGAATATGGAAATTTGGGAATGAGAGTAACACTAGATACCAATGTTTGCATTATGTACGCTTGTCAATTACCATTGAATGAACCATCACTTAAGTATGAATGACACTTATTTATGATGTTTACAAATCTATTGCATGAAAGAAATAAAAAACTAGCTGCTATTTCTTCAGGAATTCTTAAAAATTTCTTCTTAAATGTTACCCTAAGTTTCCGGGACGGGGAAATGGGGAAATGGGACGGATTATTTTTCCTGGAGCAGGGGCCGACAATATATATAGGGAAATCTGAAATTTCAAATATATTCATGAATAATATAACATTGTAACAGTCATCATAGCAACATAATAACATTGATAAATCTAAAATCAATGATCATTCATTGAATCATCATAGAACATAGCATCAAATGAATCAAATCGAATGATCATAGAATAAGAATATAGCATCATATCATATATCAAAATGTTTATAGGCTGCAAGATTCAACAAAATGCGAAGTATCATATCATAATATCAAGATTCAATTATCATTGCATCAATGTATCACATAATGTGAGAAGAGTTGAAGTCTCAAAGTCAAAATGAAAACAAAACAAAATGAAAGGTATCATATCATAATATCAAGATTCAATTATCATTGCCATCAATGTATCATATAATGTCAGAAGAGTCGAAGTCTCAAAGTCAAAATGAAAACAAAGATAGTATGTTGCTGCCCCTAATCTTGATCCATATCAGTGTTACTACCACTGTCAACCTGAAACTGAGTAGGAAATAACAACTCTATTCAAAATAAAGTTATGATAGAGATGAAACTTTCAAGTTTCAACAACTGACCTCATTTGATTTTGCGATTGTCTGAGATACACTTTGGACAACATTCACTTTGTATTGAAGCAATATTCAATAACTCTTAACACTCAGGGAAGACCTCTGCGCTCAGCTAGAGATTTTTAGTCTTATGCTTCTATCCCTTGTTGAAAAATAAGGTCTAAGAATAGTAAATATTGCTCAGATTTACACTCTCAATCTACCAATGTTGTTGCAGCTCTTCACCAAAGACTTCATAGCTTCTAGAATTCATAGATAACTATACTCAAGGAATCCACGATTTGATATTAGATAAGATAAGATAAGATAAGATAAATTATTAATGTCCAACTAGAGACCACCAACGGGTCTAAGGGACTGAGAGTACAATAGAAAGCCCAGAAAGCAGCGGGACAACCAAACGGTGTCCAAGAGAAGAGAAACAACAAAAAGAAAGAAGCAACAAAGAACAGAGAGGAGAGGAAACCGTGGAAACACCAAACATCTAGTGGTTCCCGGAAACCGAGAAGTAGCTCCTGATCGACGGGTAACTGCCTGTGGGAGGAGCCCGAGTCGGGGGTCGTCCCTGGGAGGAAGGAGTCCTCTGTCGCTGGTAGGGCTGTGCAAGCAAGTGAACTCTGCGGTGTCTGACCGATCTGGACTGAGGGACAAAAGAGGGACTCACAGACCTCTTGGTTCCTCTAGGGGAGGGAACCGACGCAAAGGAGGTGATCCGTTGGTCAAGGGATGTAGAGCTCGAAGGAGAGAGCACCCATAAGGTCGAATCACGGAGACGAAATGCCTCCTGGAGATAAAGAGCCAAACAACGCTGATCCTCGTATCTGAAGAAGGAAGACATAGACCTGCAACCTCTGAAAAGACAATGAAATCTCCCACGAATCTCATAGTAAATCGGACAATAGAATAAGAAATGGATCTCGGTCTTGGCCAACCCCATATCACAACACTGACAAATCCTCTCCTCTCTGTTGGTCTGGTGGTCGGTCTGGACCCGAAGTCGGTGGGAGCCAACTCTAAAGGACCCGAGCTGGATATGCAGGGCGTGGGGCCAGCGTCTGAAAGTATACTGAGGCCGAGTGATCAGGCCATCCTGAATATCAATATGGTGCTCAGAGTAGAAGGCCATGCGAGGTCGAAGGCCACCAGGAGGGTCCACCCAAGTAACCTGAATATATCTCCTGTAAATATCTAACCTGGTGAACTCATTCAACTCCGATTGAGGGGGGAGGAGATAAGCAGGAGCGTCCAGGGAAAACTGGAAGGGAGGGAGATGGTCGATATCAATACCCACAGAGCTGAGAAGACTGGAAGCCTGGGCGTACCAGCATCGGGCACGTCTACTAGTGTCCGAGGCAGCCAACGACACCGAAGAGCAGTAGACCAAGTAGGAGTAGCGGTAACGGCCATCAGTCGAGTCAGCAAAGCCCCTGAGTTTGTGAAGTAACCAAACAAGATCAAAGATCGTGCAGAGCCTGAAGGGATGAGCCCCGAACTCAGCCAAAATGATGCTAGTGGGAGTAGTTGGTTGACAGCGAATGAAACGCCGAAGAAAGAGAGTCTGAACTCTCTCAACAGAGGCCCAATCAGTAGTCAATAAGGAGGGGCCCTAAACAGTTGAGCCATAAAGGACAGTAGGCCTAACCAGTGAGTCAAAGATAGCCATCTTTGACGTAATATCCTGAAAATGATGTCGAAAACACTGCCGCTCAAGTAAGGCAAGAGAGCCCATGCCCTTGTTGACCTGCAGGACCATAGCCAGTCTCAAACTGAAACGCGTCCCAGAGAAACAAATCCCCAAATAGGTGTAGCTGGAAGTCATCTCGATCTCGGACCCTCTAAAATAAAAATGGAGATGGGAGGTTTTCAAACAGTTGAAGGTCATGACCCGCGTCTTCCCCAGGTTAACCATGAGCTGCCGAGAGTCACAAAAGGAGGCCAGGCCATCCAGGAGCCGCTGTAAACCCTCGGGGGAGGAGGACAAGAGCACGACGTCATCAGCAAAAAGGAGGATGGAGATCAAGGTCTGGTGGAGGAGACAACCATTGCCAGGAAGCGAAAAGCTCCTCAAATAGGTCTCAAGCTCGTCAATATAGATACCAAATAGTGTAGGGGAGAGCGGGCAACCCTGCTTGACGCTGATAGAGCTCTGAATGAAATCTGAAAGACCAAGCGGGGTCCTAAGACGCCCAACAACACTCTCGTAGAGCCTCATAATAGCCATAATCAGGCACTCGGGGATCCCAATGTCTCTAAGTCTCTGGAATAAGGCCGACCGTAGGACGGACTCGAAAGCTTTGTGGAAGTCCACAAAGCAACAGTAAACCTTGGCCGAGCGGTGCCGGGCCTCCTCAATAATTGCCCTGAAAGTGAAGATATGATCCGTAGTCTGAAAATCTGTTCTGAAACCAGCTTGGCCCCTGGCCCTGCACCCCAAACTGTCCAACTGTCTCATGAGAAGGATGTGTAAAACTGTGGCATAGAGTTTGGCAAAGGTATGCCCAATCATAATGGTCCTGTAGTTCCCTGGATCAGAGGTCGGCCCACCCTTATGGATCGGGTGGATAATATGACGAGACTAGGAAGGCGGATATCCAGTGCAAACCACCTCGTTAAAGAGAGTGGCAAGAAAGGATCTAAGAACCGGGATCCCAAGCTTGAAGAGCTCAGCCTGGAAGCCATCCTCATAAGCAGCCTTACTACAACTCATGGTCCTGACGGCCTCCGAAACGATGGAGGTGGTAAAGAGGTGGCAAAGAGGCGGGGGGGTGGGGTGGATGGAGGGTTGACCAGGGATATCGTAGAGGGTGACAGTGTGGGAGAAGAGGGAGTCGGGATCTAAGTCGGTGGGGGTGGTAGAGGGGCGAGGGAAGAGCGTGCGCCAGAAGAGCTTCGGGGAGGCCTGAAGGGACGAGCTGAGAGACCTGCACTGCTCGAGGTAGAGGAGACGCTTCTTCTGCCGGAGAAGATTACGGTAGGAGAGCCTGGGCGCGGGGAAGGAGGGGTCACGAGTCGTGAAGGCAAGACAAACACGGCGGTGGAAAGACTTGCAGTCCTGGTCAAACCAGCGGTTCTGGGGGCAGGAGCTGGGACGGGGTGAGCTGGTAGCGAGTGGGGCGGAGTGGTGCGGAAAAGAGAGTGTGGTGGAGTCAAGGATCGCAGTAGAGATGTGGCTGAAGAGAGTGGAAACTCCCGAGGACTCAGTGGGGGGTAAGCACGAGAGGGAATGTCTGAGGTGGCCGAGGAAGATGTCACGGTCAGCGTCAAGGAAAGAAAAAATGGAGCGGGAAGGAGAGGGAGGAGCAAGGG
>MU226248.1:1453113-1486805 GCA_018584345.1 Thuja plicata
AGGAGCGAGGATGGAGAAGTGGAGGAGGGAGTGGTCAGCCAAAGGGAGGCGGGTGATGGAGAAGCGACTAATGGAAGGAATAAAAGTGGAGCTGGCAAGGATGTAGTCAACAACACTGGCACCCCCACCATGGGGCCAGTAGGTAAAGGCGCCAGAGCCGGGGAAGCAAGGGAGACCGTTAAGCACCACAAGAGCAGAGGACTCGCAGAGATGGAGGAGGTGTCTACCGTACCGGCTCAAGGGACCATCAACATCGTCAGAGTAACGCTGAAGAGCAGTAACATCACTATCATACTCAGAAATGCATAGAGAGTCTGTACGTCTATCATGGAAAGGAGCCTGAAGATCCCTGGTCCGGGCATTGAAGTCGCCCAAGATAACCAACTCCCCTAAAGCAGAGAACCTGTCAATCCAGTTGGTAAGATCAAAATACGGATCCCCCTCAGAACTATGCACAACATACGGAGAAGAGGTTAGAGGGAAGTAACATAAGGCAATGAAAAGATCTTTATCAAATCTGCCCCTGAGGCGGACCCACATGAATCTAGCAAGGCTGTCCGTATGCATAATGGTCGTCAACCTGGCCAGAGAGTCCCGGATGAGACAGGCGACCCCACCCGAACCTCTGAGACCCCCATAAAATCTGACCTCATCCCGATGCGCAGAAAACCACTGATAACCCGGAATCCCAGGAAGAGGACGGGTCGGGCTCTCACGAGTCTCAGTAACAAAAATAATATCAGCAGTACCAACGACATCCAAGAAGAGACTGGGTAACGACCAAAGGGTGCCATTACTGTTCCAGCAGTGAATAATCAAAGAGTCTCTCGTCACCCCCGTCACCCTCTTGGCCCGCACACGTCATTTAGACTGAGGGGCTGCCTTGGGAACCCAACCCACGGGGGGGCTGTCCCTAATAACTGCTTTGAGGTTCCGTATGACAGCCCATTTACCATCTTGCCAGGCTGCATTAACAAGAGATCGAGCATGTTTTAGTTCGGTAACCTGTGATTTTGTAAGATCCTCATCAAGATAGATTTTTGTTGGCAGCGGGAAGAGTTTTCTACGAGCCCTAAGGACTTGTAGCCTGTCTGAAGCACATAGAAATATGATGAACTATGTAGAATCATACCAGATCCAAGCCATGTCAATGCAAATATCGGGTAGCCCAAGCTGGTCACGAAGGAATGCATAAGCCTTTTCCACAGGATCGATGGTATTGGAAGGAAGACCTCAAACCTTGAGGTTGAGCTCTTTTGCACGTCGAGCCCTTTCATCTGAAATTTTGGATAGTACAAGTTCCTCAACACCCGCTAATGGAAGTTGTTGTTGCCTTTTTTCATTATTGCAGATATCAGCCCATGATTTAAGCTGTGACTCAGTATTGTTTTTCAATGTGTTATGGCAATTGAGAAGTTCATCTTGCATCACCTTGATGTCTTTGATTTCTGCAGCATGATCAATGTTTTCGTCTAAGTGACGTTTGATGCCTGAAGCTTCAGCCATGAAAGTGGACATCTGGTGCTCGAGGGCTGAATGTTTCCTTGTAAGAATGCCAACCTCCTCTCTGAGTTTCGAATTCTTTGATTCAATAGCAGAGAGTTTGTCCAAAAGTTCCTGAACAACATCGTCAGACAACCTCTGTTGGTATTTCAACGTGATGGTGGGCGTATCTGCCGCTGCCATAGTTTCAGACATGGGCCTGCGGGTAGGAAAGGCAGTCAGCAGGTGGCACTACAGAACCACGTGAAGGCCACTAGAAGAGGAGGATGTAGCGCCAGCCACAGAGAAGTGAAACACACGAAGCAGAGAAAACAGTGTGCACCAAAAAAACCAGCAGCCAAAACAATGCGGGCGAGAAGGGTAGAGCAACACGCCAACACACCAGCCGTGGAAGCAGTGTTCTCTACAGCCGAGCCCAGTTGAAGGGATCCAACAAGCAGGGACGGAAAGGAAAGGCGTGCGGTCAGAAAGCAGTGCGAATCCGAAGAGCAGGAGGCCCATGACGTCGTTGGGTAACAAAGGAGAAAGCAAGTTTGAAGAAGAGGAGGCACCGTTGACGTCGGGCAACAAAGGAGGCCGTCGCGGGAAAAGGAAAACACAAAACAAAAACGCAGACGGAGAGCGCCAAGCAACAGACAAACGCGAGGGAAGGCTGCCAACAAGTGTTAGCAGAGACCACGATGGCGGAGGGCAGTCACAGGCACCGCGGGCAACAGTGCGGGTGTCGCGAACAGGCATTGCGGGCGGTAACGCGGGCTCCATCGCGGGAAGGTTGCTATCAGATGAGAGAGAATGTAAAGCATATGGTAGAGAGAATGGTAGAGCATATGCTTAAGAATGGAGAGTAGTTTGATATTTTATGATTTAGTCATGTTTAGGGTTGCCTTGAGGCGTGGGGCCCATGTCTGATTAAAAGCATTTGCAAATATTTTATAAAATTAACACAATTTATGCCTACCGACGCCAGAAACGGTCGTCTCTCCCTAGGATGTTTGGGAGACGGCTTGGTCGTCCCCAGTTGTCCTGGGGATGATTGATGGTTTCTGAAATCTCTGTTGACCATTTCCACGTTTCTGGAATAGTTTTTAGAATTTTTGCATGATCGGGGATGGTTTGGAAATATTTTTGGCCATCCCCCTCTTTGTAATGTACTAAATGCTAGATAGGCCTCCTCCACTGTACGACACACACTCTTCCGTACAGTGACCACTCAACATGCTTTCGACACCTCCACTGTACCGTCCTCCACCCTTTCACTCATACGGTCAATGCCTTTGTACGATCAACTGTACGACAATGCTGCCCTCTGTACAAACTTTCACGTACGAGCCTTCACCTCCACCGTACGATGCCAAACTCACCCTACAGTAGTTAACCCTCCTATCTTGTATGTGTACGATGCTCACTTCTTGTACGGTATTCAGTTCTTAGGCAACTCCACGATTGAATCGCAGATGTCAATGACGGTGCCAGAATACCATCAATCCACAAAGGCAAATAATAAGGTCGGCGACCGTTTATAGTATGTGCGCTCGCTATGCAAACAACTCTAATGATGCTTATGCCACAAATATAATACTAATTGTCGTATTTGAAAATAGCCAAACAATAACATCCAATATCAGATAACAAATATGGATTTCACTTGAAGGAATCAATATCACCAATAGTCTTCAGAACACAATATTAGATATATCTGTCTAATACAAATTTGTCTTCAAGTGAAGACTTCACAAATTTGGACCGACAAGCAAAATAGGGCGAGGAGTAACTCCCATTGAAACTACGAATGCTAGAATAGGGAGGATCTTGGACCTCCGAAATGACAAATAACATTGAATTCCAATTGGAATTGCAAGTACATAAGAAACATAAACTCCGCGATGACTTGCTACAATGCCAACCATGGCCTTATAAAGAGCTCCAGGAAGTTTCTCGAAACGTTACAAATAGGCCGACATACTATATTTTTTATTTTGGCCCCCTTTTATTTTATAACTAAATTAATTAATTAAAGAAGTCCTTTATAATATTATTTAATTTTTGGGACCATTTAATTAATCAATTTAATTAAGTTACTCTATTAAAATTGGGGACATTACACTGTCCCCGAAACTGTTTTTGTTTCCAGAGCGTGTGCATTTAGGGTGGAAATGTGTTTTCGGATAACACTGCTTAAGTATTCTTTTAGGGAATCTTTCGTGTCTAACATAAGGAGTAATTGGTTGTAATGTCCCCTATTGGGACTTTACTCTAATTTGCTCTAGCGTTCCTAAATAAGGCATGGATGTGTTGGGAAATGTAATTGTCAACTTAATTCCTCGATTTAGAGCCTGCAACTAGGTTAGTTTCAAAAGATAAATAAACATATAATACAACAATGCTCCAAATAGAATTCTAATTCACTATTATAATATTGAAAGCGTACATAACCCATTCTTTTAAAGTTCTACCCAAGCAACTTGTCGTCATTAAGGAGCTCCAGTTGGGAGATCATACAAGGCACTTGGAGCCGTTCCACCAAACTTAGGAGCATGGAAAGATAATCATCTTTTGGCCTCCCAGCCCCACTTGGGATGTGTCTACAGGAGTGATTTCCTAGCTACCTGCATTCCTCATATGTAATATCTTCCCACTAAAATGTAATGGCCAATCGAATGTGAATTAAAGGGAATCATTATTTCTAGTCTATTATGCATAGGGAATTACAATACATAGAAATATAGATATATAACAGTAGCCATGTGTAATATTTTATTTCCTAACAAATGGAAGACCAATAATAATCAGCCAAATCATTATGCATTATACTTTATACGGCAATATCGGATAGGTATATAAGCTGCTAATTGATATTTATATATTCTGAGTTCTACACTTTGATTAAATTGAATGCTCAATGATTCTCCTTTAATGTCTTCGTTGGATTGATGTTTGAATGATTAATATAGATTGACTGAATTGATGGAATAATTGATTGTTGGTTGATTCCAAATTGATGTTTTTGATGATTGAATGATTTCCTTTGATTTGATGATTTGATATATTAGTGAATGGTGATTGTATGAATGTGGAATTCATAGAGGGATGAGTGATGATTGAGTGCGTGGTGATTCGATGTATTGGTAAGTGATGATGGATAAGTGATCCTTGAATGCTTGGAATGATTTTTCCTTTATTTATGAAAGGGCCACCACCTTTCATAAGAATTGGGCCACGACTTTTCATTGCCGCGTTTGAGAATAATATATTAAGTTCTAAATTGATCTCCCTTCCATCCTCTGTAATGTCCCCTTACCTGCAGTAGTGCATTTTATGCCTGATTAGCCTATCTAGCCATCCGGATAGTCTAATGGCCGCTTTACAGTGGATGCCAGTCAGTCACATGGTTACGTGGGCATTTATTTAATGTCTGAGCTCAGTCTCTATAGTTGGATTACTTTATTTCATAAGTAATATTGTAAAGTCACTTTAATGTTATAACTTTAAGTTACTTTATTTTATAAAGTGACTTAAGTGACTAAAAGACAAAGTACTTTAAGTGACTAGATGACAAAAGTATCCCACATTGCTTAGTTTGGTGTAATGGCTCTCATTTTGAGGTTATAAAAGGAGATCTTCCTTGGGAAAGGCACCACGAGAATTTATAAATTAAAGATTTTATATTTGGTTGCTTGAATGTTACTGATTTCTTGAGGACGTAGCCCCTTCAGAGTTTTATGGTAATTGGACGTAGCCCCAATATTCCATCCTTGGTGAAATCATCCAGGTTTCACAAGGGAATTTAATTGCAGAAGTGGAAGACAGATTTTTGGATAAGCAAAGAAGTTTACCTTCAGCCTTGGAATGAGTGGTATTCAGACTTGATTCCCAGCTGTGGAAGCAGTAGGAAAGACAGAGGCGATTAACAAGACACCTTATCGCCACCCGAGTTTTATGAGAACCAGCAGCCAGTGATTACAGTAGAAGCCGATAAGCGTGAAACTCCATATAATACCATTGCAGTATAGGTCGCGCGGTTGGAGATAGCAGTCAAGACTATTACGACATCCACTATGCCAATCACAAGGAGGGTAATATGACTTAGGAGGTGTTGCTAGAGTGCTAGCAGAACATCATACCATCGCAGGGACTGAAGCGCGGAATAAGAATTCTCATCTGCGTTTTGGCTGGAGGCATTGAAAGTTGAGTGGGATCCTCATGCGAATCCCCACACCTGATGTAGCAGATTACCCGAGTTTCAGGTGGCCGCGAATGACACTACGGGTCTATACATATCATTACATGGACTGCGATAGTCTTGAAGAGGTAGCAGTCGCGTTGGGAAGCCGAGCTAGGTAGGAAGGTGACAACATTAATCCTTGGACGTGGAGCAGTGGAATATACCAGTCATATCATTGTGAGATCAGCAGTGACTATATACACAGCGTGCTGGAGCTGATTGACACAAACAATACCAGCGTTGGTTTCTGCTGATCGTAGCTTCTAACGTTATTACTATCAGGTGCATACATTGTATTAAATCTTTGGTTTATGTAACGAACTACCGGGACTAAGTTTAGAGGTGCTTCTCCATTATGTGTGTAACTGGTTATTATTTCTAAATATCAGAAGGAAGTGTTATAGGCACAATATTTCTTTACTGGTTAAACATTCTTATGAAATACATTGAGTTAGAGTCATACTTCCAGTATTTGTTTCTGCGTTTATTACTACTCTTTGAGAAGATAGAATAAAGGGAGGGGACAAAGGAAATTTCACTACATTTTGATAAGAACCCACTCCGAGCAAATCAGGATTCCTGCTGTTAAATTTGAATAGCAACCAGTTAGGATCTTTACATCCTCATATGAAACCTTGTCCCCTTTGTATCTTCCAATGTGAGGGAGAAGTCACTCCTCTTCATCATGTTTGCCCCCTTGGCAAGAGTCACAAACTTTCAAAATACAAAGAGTAACAACCCTTCATCATTCCTTCCCTTTGAGACAATTACAACTTTTCATAGTCACAACCCTTCGAAGGAGTAACAACCCTTTAGTATTTCCACCCCTTGGGACACTGAGAACATTTGATAATTACAACCCTTTTTCCTTTTGAAGGACTCACTTCAATAATTTCTTTTTCTATTATTTCGTTCTTGGTTCAAATGAAGCCTTCTTCTCCCTTTTATATCTCATGTTTGAGGGAGTCACAAGTTTTCTTTATATGCGTTCTGATCATTCCTTAAACTTAACTAAATTTTAATTATGTTATGTTTAATTTTATTATGTTTTTATATTTATAATTTACATTTTTTTTCTTTTTTCTTTTTTAATTTTATTATTACTGTTTATTATCAAATCCTATTACAAAAAGGAAATATTAAAGTCCACCCTTCCCAAAGTTGCTTGTCCTCAAGAAATGTCAATTATATCAAAGTCTTTCGATCTGAGGGCACCTAAACTAATCCTTAGATCTCTTTGTGATATATTTAGCTTCTGCTACGCAACTTTGATATTATCTCATACATGTCTGCCTTTTATTCAATTGCGAGTTATCTGAACTGATGATTAGAAATTTGCAAGGTTTGTAATATTAAGACAAGTTTTACTTCACTTACATAATGTCGGGGATAACTCGTTGAATCATAGCCAGGGTGTACTTTACACACATTAAGATGAGAATTAGAAGCATGACATACATCTAGAATGTTGTGTGTATTTAGAATGGAGCACATGGACCTCATTTTGATTGAAAAGCAATAATATCGATCTAGAAACAATTATAAGTACTCATACATGGAATAATTTGTTGAAAACACATGAGACATAAGGTATACATTAGGAAATCATGCACACCTATGAAGTAACCATGCTGAAAACACCTCAAACATGAAGCAAACATGTAAATTCATTGAGGATGCGAAGCATATCCATAAATACATATGAAGCATAGGCATAAATATTTGTAAGGCATGAAGTATACACTTTAGGCTTGAAGCATACACATAAAGCATGAAGTATACACATGAATACACGTAGGGCATGAATCATACACATGAACATACATAAGGCATGAATCATACACGAGTACATCTAAGGCATGAATCATGCACATAAGGCATGAATATATTTAAGACATGAAGCAATATGCATGCACATAACACATTACGTATACATGTTAACATGTAAGGCGTGAAGTAATATACATAAATACGTGTCAGTCATGTTAGGTATGAAGCAATACACATAAATACACGCCAGGCATGTAAGACATGAAGCAATACACAGGCACAAATCATACATGATTTTTTTTTCTCACGGAGTAAACATGCTGAAGTCCATCAATCATGAAGCAAACACAAGACATACATGTAAAGAGCATGCTGTTATGTCCCCCGTTTGAAACCCTAATTATGGTGTTCCCATCGTTGTCCTGTCATGGCAATTCACTAACACAATATTGTGAAGTCTCTAGAAAGACAAAATTGCAAGGGTGCATTGAAAGATCATACAACAAGTCAGTGATAGCTAGAAGACTAATACATAACAGTTAAAAATATATTACATATAAGATAAGCATCGATCAAACATTAAATAATATCGATAACATCATGTGAAGAGAAGAAGATTGTAGCTCATAAAGCAATATGATTAGAGGAGTTGATTGGTTAAGGAGTTTTATAAATTACCGATTATTAAGGGAACTATGGATAACGTATGATGTGAAGACCAACTCATAGCTGCCACGGGATAGTCAACGCAAAGGAATGAGTCATCAATGAATTCTAATACAAGCTTTTTGATATCAACTAATATCAATCCATTAAAATAAGCAATGAGAAATGTATTTTGAGAAATAGACACAAAAATGGCTCACATTTCGAAATCTACTATGCATGATAAAATATCAAATAGACAACTCTCTTTTTTCAACAAAAGTAAATATGCGTTGTCCCAATCTGATATTAGCACTTCTAATTCTTTCGCTGCCCTCAACGATATTCGGGAAGATAAGGAAACTTATAAAAAACTGTCGCGGCTAAATGGCGATCTAATGCTCCTGCTCATAAAAAAAATCGTCCAATTCTGTGTCATTCGACTCCCAACGTTATACATACTATACCTCCACATTCAAATAAGGAAGTCTGCCTCCCGAGGGTTTATAATCACGGTCCTGCAAAATCGACCAATTATTGGTCTATGGTGCATAGCCGAGGACCCAGGTTTCTTCCGCAATGACTTTCTGCCATGATCCAGGAAATAAAGGATAAGGGTTTATGTGCTGTACCCATTACTAGCAAAATACCTCCCTTTGCTACCTGTGCGAACAAGATAGCTATGGGTAACCCTAGTAATACAAATCCTTTGTCAATGGCAACTGGTCCTCCAGCTTGTCGCACCATGAATCCTAACCCTAGGATGGAGAACCTAAGAGTTGCGCCAATTCGGACTGTTAACAATTTAGAAGTAAAGAAAAATTTAGGGCATCTAGTTAATGCCCATCACATTAAGTCCCCCAGCCCCAATAAATCCACGAAAACCATGATTATCAGCAATAAGTATTCTGAAGGTCTTTGGGAATACTGCAAAAAGCATGGATTGTATGCGAAATGGGAAGGATTTGGTATCTCTAGTTGTTGCTTCTCCAAATGGCTAAAATTCTCCTTCCGTGAACATGTATCTCTACCCTTGATAATGGGTTTTTCTTTATTGATTGCAAAATTACTTCATTAAAATCTAGATTGCTATCCTGGCCTTCTATATATTGTAAAGGTTTTTTAGTCAGATTTCTTGATTGTGCTCAGAATTTTGACCCTTTAAAAAATAATTTTGATCCATATATGCAATGGGTAAAAATCCCTAAATTTTCAATGGAATTATTGCATAGCCACATTCTGACTAGAATAGGTGATATGTTTGGAGGTTTTGAGGGTTTAGAGGAAAATTTCATCTCCTCAAATGATGTCAAATTTTTTATAAAAGTTAACCCCAAATTGAAGCTCGAGCCGTTTAAAATTAAAACGCAGAACCCTTTAATAGTGCAATCCACAACAATATTATATTTTAAAACCCAAAATTATCCAAGGACTTTGCTCAATTTTTTTGTTCAATAGCTCCAAATCAGAGAAAATTCCACCCTTTAATAATAACATGACTATTAAATTTAACACTGAAAAAGGGGGTTTTTTCTATCCCAAGATCCCCATGCTATAATACCAACTAGCAATAAGACACCTCACCTGGACATCGAAGATGGTGTGATTGTTGTAAACGATTCCCATAAAGAACATATTTCAGAATTGTCCGACAAACCTTGTAATCATACACCAATCAACTCCTCTCCCCCCTTCCAATCCCAAATACCTCAGAATCTGTTCCTAGCATGAAATTGCCCTTAGAAAAAGACTTCGAACTACTCGTAAACTGAGATCAAATTACAAATAATCTCATTAACTTCACCCTTGAAAACAAGCAACCAATAGAGATCAAACAATCTCTGATGGATCTAGATATCAATATGGCACCCATCGAGCAAACTAACTGTGATAATAACTTAATCACAACAAATATAACTTTCAAACCTATTGATGTATCTCCAGTATCTATTAACATTTTAAAACAGGAAAAACTGGTAAAAAGCATGGAAGCCAAGATGCAACTTCTTAATGAACTCTTAGGTAAAATAATAAAGGCCCATGGTGAAGTCAGGATAAACTCATATCTTGGTATAAACTCCAGGAACAAAACAAATCTATTAACATCAATAAAACATGGCATGTCTCTTTAAAAGAGGATTATGATCCTGCT
This sequence comes from Thuja plicata, assembly GCA_018584345.1. Classification (NCBI taxonomy): domain Eukaryota; kingdom Viridiplantae; phylum Streptophyta; class Pinopsida; order Cupressales; family Cupressaceae; genus Thuja; species Thuja plicata. The sequence continues at coordinate 1,463,406 of MU226248.1, forward strand.
CCACAACCGGGCGCACCTCCCTCTATCCCAGTTGTGCTTCAAGAGCCTATAGGCAATCAAAATCAAGAGGTAAACACCATCAAAGCTGCAAAACAGACCAGGTCCTCAAACTCCCAACATACTCTTGTATCTAAATCTAAACATGATAGCTTAAATTTTTTTAAATGTTTCACCTATTTCAGAACCTGAAACACACATTCCTATGGAATTGGTTGCTGTTTATGATATGATGGGTATAAATCAAGAATTTGAAGAAGATGATATCAGATTAGAGATGTCAACTGAGAATAGGCTATTTGAAGAAATTTTCTCAGTTGACATTTTGGAAGAAATGGATAAAGAACAAGAAATAGAAACCTATAATGATATTGAAACAAAGTATCAGCCCATAATGTATAATGCCAATAATAGTAATAAACTAGGCATTGCATCATTTATTCCGGGAATAGAATCCCCCAATTGTGAGAAGACTCCAAACAAACGAGGTAGGAAATCTGCCTGTGAACTCCGGAAATTAGATGGTGAAGCAGAAAATCAGACCAAATTATCTTGCTTATTTCATGTAGGGAAGGGGAAGTTCCTTCCCATGACACAAAGAAGGTTTCTACGTGGAATGTTAGGGGCCTAAATGCCCCTAACAAACAACGTCTAATCAAATGTTGGTAAAACATTTTAGCATCAGAAATAGTACTAATACAAGATACTAAACTTAGTCATGAAGAACTGGTAAAACTAGGAAGGAAGTTAGGTATTTGGAAAATAGAAGGTACTAAATTCGGCCTCGGGTGGGTTGGCAAATTTATGGGACCCAAGAAATGTATCCTCTGACTTTGAAACTAAAGAAAACAGCTGGATGGGTGGCTGCGTTAAAAGTATTCATAGCTCTCTATCCTTCTACTTGATAAATATCTACGACCCTATTAACACTCATGATAAGCAAAAGTATAGGATAACATTGGGGTCTTCTGTCAAAACCACAACAATAGAAATTACATCTTTGGCGGAGATTTCAATGCTATTTTAGAACTCAGTGAAAAAAGGGGAGGTATCCAGCAAGTAACTCAATCCATTAAAGATTTTAGTGAATGGATAGCTTCAAACAATTTAATTGACATCAAAACCAACAATGGTACTTTTCACATGGAACAATATGAGAGATTGGTCCAACAACATAGCTGAAAGGTTGGATAAGTTCTTTGCTGGAAATTTTGCTTCCTTTGACTTCTCATTTTCAGCTTCTATAGTACCACTTTCAAGGTCCGATCATTTCCTTGTTACGCTTGACGTCATTGCAGAATCTAAACTGATTAGGAATCCATTCAAATTTGAAATATGTGGCTTATTGACAAAGATTTCTTAAACCTCCTAGAACCCTGGTGGAATGAGGAACAATTTGAAGGATCTAAAATGTTTTGTTTTGTCTCTAAACTAAAATCCCTTACAAATAAAATCTTAGATTGGAACAAGCAACACTTTAAAAATATTTTTGACCAAAAAGCTGAAATAGAAGATAATATCCAAAAGTTAAATGAGGAAGTTATAAGATCAGGTATGGACAATGACAAATATTTTAAAGAAAAAGAGCTACTAAATAAACTTGAAGATGTGCTTTCCAAAGAAGAAATTTTTTGGAAGCAAAAATCTAGAGAAAATTGGCTATCCGATGGTGATAGAAATACCTATTTTTTTCATAACAGTACTAAGCAAAGGAGGAATATCAACAAGATTACTAAAATTAAAAATAATCAAGGAATGTTACTTGAAAATGATAAAAAAATTGCAAGCAAAGCAATTTCCTTTTACCAAAATATTCTCAATAATTGGGAACATTCAGATCTACAATCTCAAAAGACATTGTTGAATAACATTCCAAAACTCATTTCCGATAATGATAACAAAATGTTAAACAAAAATTTTACGATGGAAGAAATTACATGATGGCACCAATTCATGGGCCAGTAAGAAAATTACAAAGCATTTGACAGCCAATAAGAAAATTGGACACTTGGCATGATATGACTGAATGTGCTTGAATCTGGAATTTTCTGATTGGAGAAGGTGCCACCTAATCATCCTTATCTTGTAGATTTGATTAATCTTTTGATGAAGAGAAAATATGTCTTGATACTCAACATGGTATCAGAGCGGGACGGAAACCTAGATTACACTGTGTTTGACCTTCTGCAACATTATATAATTGTTCTATTGTGCATTCAAGCAAATTAATGTTCGTTCATAGAGCCAGTTCTATAGTCATAGCTAATGTGCACGACGGGAATGTAGAGACATCAATACGATAATGACTGGTAGAGGAACTATATTTAAGCCTCTATCATCCTGATCAATTCTATTGAACTATAAATGTATGTTTTACTAGAGTCTTTCCTCTTTATGCTTTACCAGAGTCTTTCCTCAGATATCACAGTTTCCAGAAAAATATGCGTAGTGTTCTTTCTGTTTATTGCTCCTCACTTCGGGCTCTCTCAAAGATTTTTGGAAAGGAAAAGTGGATCATACATGGAACCTAACAATAAGCGTTTGGAAACAGAGATCATGACATCATCAATTGGATTACATTGCTCAAATGCCGAATCCTTCCTCAAGTTGGTAGAGCCGGTGAAATTAAGTCGGGGCGCAAAGTAGATATTGAAGTCATCTTGTCAACAAGGGAAATGGAAAGCAATCCTAGCCTATATTACAATTTTCTGAAACAAGTTCAGAGGATAGAGATACGATTTGTAAGCTATGGCTTCAAAGAAATATAACGATAGAGAACAAAAGTGATAAATCAAATGATGTCGTCAAGCGCAAGGAATTCTCTTTGACAACTGGTGTAATAGATTGGAGAAGCTATATCAGCCCAACAAACACGCTTAATTTGAAATAAATCATACTGAGAAACATAATGCAATTATAGAACTTTACACATGTGCAAGCGTGACGCGGGAAGCAATATCGGGATTGTTCGATACCTTCTCCAAGTGTTTTTTTTTAAACTTTTCTTGTGCTCGGCCCTGATAATGAGAATCGGCTTCTTCCAAGACAACATACACAAATTTTCAATGATCTGGTGGGTATGCACATATCCAATTACAACAACATCAGTGGACGCACTGAGATATGTAGAGAGCGTGAAGCATCACATTCCTTGGACTTAGTGAGCGTTGCAGACTAGCGACATCTAAGCAAAGGTAGTTTATTCGGTTCCTGACATTGGCTCAATTCCTTGGAAACATCATTCATCATTGTGAAATATATCCTTGAAGCCAACAACTTGAAGTTTAGACAACATTGAGTGCTCACATACCATTAAGAGAGGGATGCATAATTTTTACTCTACTATGTGAGCTGCTCATTGCCATTAATCGTCATTGGAGATGCTCTATATATCGAAGCTGCCACTGAAGACATCTGTTTCTCATCTTGACAACTCATTGTTGGATTATGGCTTAAATTGGGAGCCGCAAATATTAAACCATTATATTTTTTAAGTCTGCGACTCCAATAGGATTGGTGGATAGAACGGAGAATGTATTTGGCGTGAGCATCATTTTATGGTGTGGCCCTTTCCCTAGTTGCAAGTGGAAGTGTTCTAGCACAAAATTTCCATTCCAACACACGACTCTGGGAGAATTGGAATCGAATTAATTTGCAGTTACAGAACTCTGAGATCTTGGCACTGTCATCCTCTTGACAAACTTCTGCGAATAATTAGATTTGCATAGCGTTTCACAATTCATCTATGGCTGTTACTTCAGCGTGGAGTTTATGTTTAGATCTGGCGTAAGAGTTGATGGTAATATGAGTTTGCTGATTCACCACAAGCACTCGTAAAGATCTAGCTTTGTTTCAATATTCTATTGGCTTGGCCTGAGAACATTCAAGGACTAAACGTGGACTTGCCTGTCTTGTGAGGATTGAAGTTGTGGATCTTCATATTGTCATTACTGTTTAAGTTCGCCAAGTGGTAGAAAATTATTTGATGCAATAACTAAGTGATCTATGACCAGTGACCATGCGTCTTAAGTGTTTAACAAATATTAGAAAAGGAGAACACACGACAATATCTCCAACCAAAATCTGAGCCTCTGCATTCTACAATACATATAAGTGATAGTGGCGACTTGTATTGTATATGAGCCGTGTATGTATGTGTTGTAGATATATGTGACGGAGTTGCAATATGGTGTGATACGATGCACAAATCGGTCTCACGAAGGATGTACATAGATGCCTATTGACGAAGTCATCGATATTGCAAGTATCAGATCTCAATTGTACCGATGAAATGCCAATGTCTGATGTATCGATGACTATTGTAGCTTGGAACCTCGAATGGTATGAAGATATCTCCAGATTGCATTGACAAGAAGGACATCAATGAGTGTAGTGGAAGATCGCTATTGGATATTTGATATGATCGAGGGTCGAAGTCATTTGATGGTAAAATTGTGCGGTGACTCTTATTCCAATAGATTCGTAGTCATTGGATCTGTGATGCTTATTTGGCGCATTTTTAGTCGCATGGGGCTCTTTGCTGACTGATTCTTCTCTTCAAATAAATGATAAGTATTCCATGTTTGATTAATGCACATGAATTCTATAATTATTAATTCGTAGTGAATCATCTATGCTTCATTTGCATTAGATAATCTCTGTAATGCTTTCAGAACGGACCAAGAAGCATAAGAGGTTGCATTCAAGGAAGGAAAAACTTGATAATTGCTACTGAGTCTGAGTTGGTAGCTGGGGACGCTTCTTCAAAGGGAGTTTGACAATCCATTAGAGGCAACCTTGGACGAAGAGGTTAAAAGGTTGAGCTTCAGAAGAAGCAGCTAGAGGATTTGATTCATCTGATCTCCGAGGATCTTGGTCATATTGGTTCAGAGGGAGTAGGCCATGTCAAGATGGCTTCCCAAGTAATCAGGAAATTGTAGTAGTCAGAGAACTATGTTTCATGAGATGGAGTTCCATGTGTGTAGGTTGGGAAGCCTCTATGTGGACACCTAGGTCATGATATTTTGGATAGATGGATACTTGGTGAGCTTGAAATTCACCAAGAGTAATGTAGACTCCAACCTTGTATTTCATGACAGGTCAAAGCATTCGGAGATCAAATATCACTATATTAGAGATATGGTGCAAAGGGATGCTATTCTTTTGAGGTATATTAGCACTGAAGAATATGTTGGGGCTCAAAAACGATGGATCTAATATCCAATCGTTTTCACAAACTAATTGTGATTTGAATCCCTGCAATTTAGGTTAGTAAACCAAGGCTAGTAGGCCCAAATCTAAAACTTCAAATTACTCTAAATTATGAAATTTGCTCAAAAGATCAATAACTAACAATATGTAAACTTGCATCAAAATATAATTATCAAAACATATAAAAAGTATAATGATATGAAATTGAATTTAATATTGGTAAGCTCTAAAATATAATGTTGAAACAACAATATCAACAAACAATGAGATCAGTGCCTAATCAGTACTTGGGTTAAAGAGTCAGGAATGCTTCCAATCCTATGTACAATTCAGAGACGGTTTTAGGGCAACTTGTTACATATAGAACAAGACCATCATCAACAGGCTTCTACTTGAAATATAATTCAATTTAAAGTTTAAAGTTAGTTCAATCGAATTTAACTCTATTACAAAGACCAATTGAACAGAAGAAAGTGAAATAGATACAACTTTCTATTGATAATTCGAACTCCAAACTAAATTCGAATAATAAAAATCAAGAGAATGGAGCATAATGGAATAATCTATTTCTAGATAAATCTGAAGACTAATCGAAAACAATAAAACTTATAACCTCAAGCAATAAAGAAAAGGCACTTATCTTTTATTAATATGTGAAAACAGGTACATATGAGTTCGACATTTCAGTAGTGAATCCAATTTCTACTGAGAGTTTTTCCAAAGAATTTTTTACCACCCTTTACCTCGGTCCTGGTATCCATATTTATATATTTTTGAATGGATGCAAACAAGCTTCAGACCGAGGCATCGTTTCAAAACAAACCTAATCACTAACTGCAATGTTTAAAATTACAATATAGAACCTTTTAATAATTAAATAATCATTTTTCAATCAAGTTTGATATCTTTAAAATATTTATCCTCCCTTTTATCCCGCAAAGTATTGTTGCTTTGCAAAATTTGGAATCTTGTTTGGTTCAAAACTCCTGCACTTAAATGAAATAATTAAGTAGCCCAACCAATCAAATTTAATTCATAATTAAGTTCATCTGGAGAATAATAAAAAACTTTACACTTCTCCTAAAATAATTCCTTTTTAGAAAATAAGTATTTTAGTGAAATGTTGTCAAACATAAACATTTATTCTCTCAAGATTTAAAAAATAAACTAGTCAAAACATATAATTAGGGTATCTTAAGAGTTTTATATTCTTTAAAATAAAACCCTAATTAATTATGTATTTCCATCAATTTAAATACATAGTTAAAAAGAATATATTTCTTTCAAAAACTTAAAAGAAAAGACATAAATCATCATATTAAAGATAATAAAAGACAAAGAAATCCATTTATATTTATTCACCCTAATGATTGATTTCAAAATTTACTATAGGGTATAACATTCTAAGTATATTTTTTCTTTTTAACACATTCTCAAGGAATACAATAGAGCAATCAGTTAGGGAGGGGGGAATGGGTAAGGTAGTAAAAAGGGTTGGCTTGAGAGGTCGAGTGTTCAACTCTCGATTGCCACCCTTTTATTCAAAATGAATATTTTACTTTTAAATTTATTTCTTTTTGTTTTCAAGTAGGGAATATTTAATTATTAGAGTAAGCAATTTGAAATCTAAAAATTTACTCTAAACAATTATTGACATTTTCAAAAGAATATATATTTCCCTAATTGAAAATAAAATTTTACTTTATAATGGATTTCATTTGCTTGACAAGGATAAACATATTTTATGTTGAAAAATATAAGGAGTATAATTTCTTTAAAAAATACTACTAAATAATCAAATAATTCAGCAATAGAAGATACTTCCCTATCAAATTTGAGCCTGCAATTTTTTTTTGGGGCCTTTTTGATTGGGGACAGACGACTGTCCTTGGGACGCGCGGGGGACGTCTATGGCATCCCTAGCCGTCCCTAAGTCCCGGGGATGTTCCAAGTTTTTTCTTTAAATTTGGGGACGGCGTGGGGACGTCCCCAAGCCGTCCTTAAGTCCCGGGGACGTCCCCGTTCTAGAAAATTGGGGATTGAGGCCGGGGACGCATCTTCTGGTAACCCTGCCTTAGACTGATCGTAGAAAATCCATATGAGCAGGTTGTCATCAAAGTGGTTGCTGGAGAACAAGCGTCTGCACTTAAAGACAAAAGCAGACCCTTGTATTGCCGGCTCCTCAATTTGAATCACAGCCCATTGAATAATTGCCAAAACAATGAAACACCTCGGCAAGTAGAAATGTGTTTGCAGCCCCTGTTAATCTCAAACACTGCCTTCAAAATTAAAATCACAGCCTTAAGAAATTGTTGCCATCTGTAACAACAAACGATTCTCCCAGCCTGCGTTGTAATTTGGAGAATAAACGCTGAGAGACAACCCCCAATTCGAACACCAATTAAGAGCAATGACGACGTTGAGATGATCCGCCTTCAAGCACAAGTCATTGGCTCTAGATTCACCAATTTAAAGTGCGATAGACGGATAGGAATTCACAATTCCATTAGTTGGAAAACACAACCCCTGTCTCAAAAACCAATTCACAAATTATCAAGGCATGCAGAATCATTATCGATTTCAGTCTTGGCCCCTTTATAATTCAGTTCTTCTAAAGCCGACCATTTGGCTTATTCTTCACGCTATTGAACTCCAACTTCAAAGTTAGTCTTCACATGATATTATGACAAAGAGGTAAAGTTTCAAATGTTTGAATTATAACATTTGATTATAATTTTTCCTCCCGAAAGATGAGTCTGACTTAATTCATAAAGGCTTTTAATATTATAATATAACTCCTCTCTAACTTAATGCTAATACCTTAATAAGGAAGTCACATGAAGTATTTAACCATTTATTGAAAAAGCCTCCATTTAATTCTTAAGTAAACTTAATTAATAATTATTAAATTATTTTAATAACGCACTTTAGCTTAGGCTTCCAAAATAATAAAAGCACTTGTAATATTTTGTAATAAGCTTCAATTTAATCATTAATTAAGGAGAACTTAATTAATGATCATAAACCGAATTAATAGTTTATAATCCCATTAATGATCCGAATGAAATCCAAGTGCTTCTCCTGATGCTTAGACGACATGCCCAACATAGCAACTGGCTCAATCAACTTACTACAAATAGTAAGTCCTAATGTGGAAGCTCAGCCAAAGACCCACAAAAATGGAAATACAAACTCTGGCACGACCACTGAGACCTTATAACCCTCTGATTAGCCTACGAAGGCCACTGATAGTCTAATCCCGACTGCAACACGAGGTGAGCTAAAATGGGGACATTACATACTGGGTCATTGTGCTTGCAGGCCTTGTGCCTTCGCTAGACTCTGGCCACCGGCTGATAGCTCCTGGTCAAAAGCATTTTACATTAAGGCAGAGGGCTTGTAATGCCGGCATCACCAGTCACATAAAAAAGTTTTCCAAGCATCAAATTTTCAAAAAAAGCTTTGATGCTTGACTCTATGCACAAAATATAAGGTATCCATCTTAGCTGTTTCTGGTCATTAAAACACTTTCGGCTCATATCTAGTTAAAAATAACTTAAATAATTTAGTACGATGCTTAGTGAACATAGAGAAAATAGTAAATTGTTGCTAAGAGTGGGTTTATTTTTTAATGTTTTTTTTTCTTTCTTCTATATTTGTGTGGATCTATATATTTGCATTCTTTGAATTCTTCGGTATAATTGCCAACATGATTCAGTTTAGTGAGCATAAAATTGGATTTGATATCATTGTAAGGGCTTCGCTATGTTAGGAACAGTAAAAGATGTTCTCATTCACGATTTTTTTGTTTGTATTTTGTGATGTAAATTTGTTTTAAAATCATATTTTGAAAGATTTTGTAAGGCAACAGCCGTGTATGCCTTGCAGAGCTCAAAGGAGAGAGGAGCTCTTCATTGTGTTAGTCTTGCCTTTGATTTGTTTGATTATGAATTCTTGATTTTCTTTCCCAAATGTTAGATTTCCCTGGAGCTTTAGTTTGGTAAGAGAATTTATGGCGTAGACTCTTGTTTGAAATAGGGAAAAGCTCCGATAGAACCTAAGGATTTTTTTTGGTTGTATTGCCAAACTTGAACTCTAAATCTGTATCCAGTCTTGTACTTGAATCAGCAATTGAGGGTGGAGTGATATAGAAAGTTGATGCTAGCATCAGATAGGCTATATTGTCTTCGGGCTGTGAGAAATGCAATTTTTTGTGATACTTTATCTTTAGACAGATCTTTATTATTAATATACAAGCATTTTGTATAACAATGTTACAGAGGTCCATTCAAAATTTAAGTAGATGATTTGACGGCAGTTTACAACATGGTAGTGTCATGTCCCATTTTTTGAACTGTAAGAATTAATAATTTTTAAGTTGAGCCCAATCAGATTATTTTAAAATGGACATCTTTAATATTAATGTAATTCTTATTAATATACAACCATTTTGTACAACAATGTTAAAGAGATTCATTCAAAATTCAAATGATAGATAATGTGACTGCAGTTTATAGCATGGTATTGCCATGTCCCATTTTTTGATGTAAGAATTAATATTATTTAAAGTTGAGCCCAATCACATTATTTTAAAATGGACATCTTAAATATTATTAGATGGCCTACATAATATTTAAATAAGCATTTTGACATTTCATTCAACATGCAATTCGAAAAGGGTTTTGGATGTTATTTAAAACCAGTTTTAAATGCTTGGAAGGGTAAGTAAATAAAAATAAAATTGAATGCCAAAAGTGTAAACGCTGCCTGGCTCTATCTCTGAATTTGCTTGCAACAATTGTATTTGTTTTGGAATTGTAGAATGATATGAATTTTTAGCATAGTTTGCCAGGTAAAACAGTGATTTCACCAATATTCTTTAACCAATCAATTACATTGAAATACAAATAACCATACATTCTATTTAATTTAATTTCAAAACCCCAATTGCTGATAACAAATTATACATAACCAATGCTATCAAATAAATTACTAAAATACCCTGTGATTACTTTCAACAACCACCATACTGGCCGCAAGTAAAGAGAAAGGGCAGCTATCAATGTTTCCAGCACTAAACTTTGGCTGCAAGTGCTAAGAGAGGTGGCAGCTGCTTGAGGAGAAGCCCTACGTCCAATCTGAACCAAAAATCACCAACATTCAAATTGGCGTCCCACACTCCAGCTCTAAACTCCCATTAATGGCATCCCAAATTCCTTCAGGCATCAACCAAGCTGGCCGCAATTGAACCACAATTCGTTCTCAATTAAATCCAACTCAAAGTGAAAGGACTCATGAAGAATTTACAATTCTTCCTGCTGAAATTTCGAAACTTTCAACTCTAGAACTTAGAACCATTTTAAAACCAATTTCAAAGAATGATAAGCATAAATGAATTGAATTCTTCTAAGAGCCTTTATAAAGTCTTCCTCACAAATCCATCCCTAACTTCATCTTCACACTTTTCACTTACATAAAGACTATGCTTTATGTGCACATTTGAAATATAATAAACTATTATATTTCTTTCCACTTTAATGAGGAAAAACAATCCTTTCATTAAAATAACAATATTCTTACACATAGGGTCCCTGTTTTATGAGCTTATGATTTAAAATTTCTCAACCCGCTTCCGATGAGCTATAACACTAAGATGCCCAAAATACAATCCCAATAAAAATAGCAACCTTAGCCGATTTAATTAAATAATAATATTAACTCACTCGTCTTGCGAAAACAACTGAGGAAGTATCAGAATCAAAATCTGATAGCACATGAGTGATCTTGATGATGAAATATGATGAATGAACCTTTCGGGGTGACTTACTAAAAATAGACGCTCCCTCCAAGAATCTTGGAGCCCAAACTGGAAGTCGGAAATAAAATCTGAGAGCATCATATAACTCCTCTAAATCATCTGAGCTTCGTGGGACGAATTGTTGACTTACTATAAATAGTAAGTCCCTCGAAACGGGGCCACAACCTACAATAGGGTCCTCTAATCACGAGTATTAGCCTACAAGGACCCAATGATAGGCTAAATCCACTAATCTCCAATGGTCGCTGAAAACGGGGACATTACAAAAAGTAGGCGCCTATAAAAAAGAGGTCAAGGCTCAAAGCAAAGCATTTGAATTTGACATTTTAACTCTTCTTTCGAAATTGGAGTTTGTAGCATCAAGGATAAAAATTGTTGGTGTGGGGTGTTTTGGAAACAAAAACCCTCTTGGTTTGAATTGCTTAGTTGTGGAGTAAAACTCACTTTTCCTGGGGAGTTGATTCCATTTGGGAATCTTGTTTGGGCTGAATTGTTTTATGAGATTGAGAAAGCAAATATTTCAGTGTTCATTGTGGATCATTTGATGTCATGAACTATTGCTGATTTGCATTATTTTTGGGATGCACATCTAACATAGTTGTTTTTGGTGCTTTTCCATCCATCATCATAAAGGCGCTCAGGGTTTAGATGGTTGTTTGCTCTTTGTGGATAGTTGAATCCTTGAACCAAATGTTTTCTCAATTTCTTGGTCATTGTTTTCCCCATTTTTAGCCATCAAGTGACTGCACCGGTATATTGTGCATGTTTTTAGTATCCCTTGGTGCCGTGCCTAGGGTTTAGACCTTAGAGTATTTGAATGCTGTTTTTAATAAAATTAGTCATGGGTTTTATTGTATTTTGAAAAGTTATAGAGTTTTCAGCATTGGGGGAGGAGTTACCAAGCATCTATCATTGTTCCAAGCATCTACCATTTGTGAGCTGCCGTATAGTCGTAGCAGTAGCGATACAATATTTATTTGCTCAAAATCGGCATTCATTGCAGTGTGATTTGAGGTTGCCATACACAACACGTTTGCTGAAATTCATTGTTTGGGCTGCCATACAGCCGCCAAGAGTTGAATTTCCTTATTTGTGGGTGGAATTACATGATTTTGTGTTGGTATTTGAGTTGATCATCAATTGTTTTAGTACTTGGATATTACTGATGGTTTTAAAAAGCCCCTTGCTGCTGTTATACCTTTTCATAGTGCTTTACCTTGTCAATTATTGATGATCTGGTTGTTGCAATATAATTTTAATAATATTGAGGTTGCATACGAACATTTCACATTTGTATGTGCTAATAATAGGTTAAATCTGTTGTGTACTTGCTTAATTTGATATCAAGGCTCTCTGAAAATATAAATCAGCATTGTGGGGATTGTATTCACTGTTTGGGAATTGCACATTTGGTTTACAACTAAGTTACCGGATCCTTGCATTTAGCTCCGGATCCTAATTCCGGTGTGAGTCTGATTCTGATTCCTTCCGGATTCCAGCAGGATTCCGGATGGGCATCCAGATTCCCTGTGGGTTGTGCAAAGGGAATCCGGATGACTGGGCGGAATCCGGAGGGGATCCATGGGCACCCAAGGCTGTGGGCGCCCAAAAACGGGCTCCACATGCCATTTAAAAAAATAATAATCTAAAAAGCACCTAATTTCAACCAGAAAGTATGCATTTGGTCATTTGATGATCATTCTTTCATCTTTCAAGCATTTTTCACCATTTTTTCTTTGTTCTACAGCTGTAGCATTTTTCTATGAATATACATGAACTAATGATAAATGAACCAATTATATGTTTGAAGTTTTGAACCAGTGATGAATGAACATTGAATATGTTACATGTATGAATCTATGAAAACACACACACAGATATATATATATATATATATATATTTGAATGAATGAATCAATTATATGTTTGTAGTTTTGAACAAATGATGAATGAACATCGAACATGTTACATGTATGAATATACATACATACATACATACATATATACATCAGCAGTACTGGAACTTGCCCAATTTTTTTTTTGCCGATTCCAGGAATCTGAAATCCAAACCCGAATCTGTATCGGTACCAGGATCGGTAACTTAGGTTTACAAGGGTTCGCAACAATCATATTTGCTTATTAGAATTAATTTCAGTTGCATTTTAGTATCCGCAATTGGGCATTGGTATTTGTTTATTCTTTAAACTTTTAGCTTGGACATTGTTTGAGATTTCAGATTGGGGACATTAGAGATTCAGCTTTATTCACTTAAAGCTATATGCAAAGATCCTTAAAGAAAAGTGCAATTATTTATAACAATGTTGTTATTTGAGAATTCCTGTTTCTATTTGATTCTTTTTGAACTGCTGACATATTAGTTTGTACTGCTGATGTCAATTTTATTTGCAGGTAGATTTTGTGGCAAATTTTGATGGTTCACAGAAGGAGCCGTCCGTGCTACCTGCAAGGCTTCCACAAGTTCTGCTGAATGGCGCATCGGGTATAGCGGTGAGTTCTTTAGTTTTGTACTTAATATTATTTTCTTTTGCTGCTTGGATTTAGCCCTTCTTGATCTGTTCAATCTTTGGGAGTTAGTCTTGGCTTTGGATTTTCTAATCATTTTCTATGATGTCAAAGAAGTGAATTTATGTGATATTAATGTCATGTTAATATATCTCAGGTTGGTATGGCAACCAATATACCTCCTCACAATCTGGGAGAGGTTACAGATGCATTGATTGCTCTTATTCACAATCCTGCTGCAACGGTAAAGTGGCTATTGCCCAGATTACAGTTTCCTATAGTCACGCCTAGAAATTTCTTTATGTGGATTGTTGTGATACTACTGATTGATATTCAAGCAATTTATCTGCTACTTACGAGTTTACATAAATCATGTTTACTTGTGGTAAACTGTTTATGTAGATAATGCATATTGCTAGAACTATATATATATATATATATATATATATATATATATATATTTGTGAGTCTTACAGGAACTTATATTGTGTACTTCTATAAAGTGTGTACGCAAGAGGTGAATATCAAATTAATGTTTCTGTATTAATGTGCAAACCCAAATTTAATATTTTCCAAAGCAAGATGCTTTGGTTGGGGAAAAGAAGGGCATTACTATTTCGATCGATAGTATTTATATATGCATTTACAAATTGCAGAATGCACAGAATGCACCATCAATCCTATTATACATTGAGATGTAATTTGCTTGAGAGCATATAATCCAGTCTTCAATATTAGCATTTTGATTTGCCCCTTGGTTTTGTCCATGCTACTTGAACTATCCATGATTTCCTGGATTGTGGTTCTTTATTGGATGCTTGGGATAGACGTTGTATGGTGCTGTTTAGACTGAGGTTATACTACTGGATTGACTTAGTAGCCAAAGTTGAAGATCTTGTTTCTCTTGTTGAGAATCTGAAGTATATCTTGTATCTTGCATTGTTTGTTGGCTGTTACTGTGTAGACATAAACTTGTTCATGCAGCTTCTCCCATAAGATGAATGTAAGAATATTCTAGTTCCCCTTTGATACAAATACCTTTAATTATATTTCTTTCAAAAATAAATTATTCTATCGATACACCTTCAAGAAAGTCTTATAAAAATAAGATGTCCATGAAGATATCTTTTATTGATCATTCCAAACTATTTGATCCAGAAATAGGAGCAGCCAAGGAAATAGAGATAGCTTACAATGGTTACTTTGAAACCCCACTCAATGGGCCTAGCGCAACAGCAGTACCTGTAGTAACATCCTTTGGATCTTGCTCCCTTGATTTGTTGATGGAACTTTGGAGGTGTGATACTGGTGGTGGCATTGAGTCCATCGGTTTACATTAAACATCCCAAATGAAGTTGGTCTCTGTAATTAATTTGTCTGTTTCGATCAACTCTCGATCTGGAAATTCTGGTGATGGCATAGAACTTATATATGTTCTCTACATTTTTGGCCTCTTCAAGTCTGTCGTTTACCACACTTCAAGGTTCAGCTAAATTTTTGTCATGCTCAATATGAATAACAGTCTCACCAGAAAAGACACTTGAGTGTGATGTCATCAATGATGTAGCTTGCTGTCTAATCTCATCTAATTTATTTGTTTCACTGTTAAAAATGATTAAAACCTCATCCAAAAGGCAAATGCTGTTGTGACCGAGTTAATGTTTGGACTTTGGTCTTCTTTGGCACTTACGACGTTGTCTATATTAACTAGTGTCATAGGCTCCAGAGTACGGGCAGGTTCAATTTTCTCTATGAAGCCCGCATAGATGGAAACCAAACTCATCATACCACACTGTACTTCTGAATTCTTTGCATTGGCAAGCAAAGCGTGTAACCTATCGAGCACTTTTGATCACTGTTGATATATTCTATTAATTTAGTTCTCCATATTTATTCCATTGACAAATAATTGGTCCATGGTTTTGCTGATCCATTGAATGCAAAAGGTGTTGTAGAAAACCTATGGAACTTGGTATGGCTGGAGGAGATGTATAATGAATTCCTTGAGCTGTTTTGCTTCTAATTTTTGGGCTATCCAATCCTTAGCATCTATGATGTACTCAAAGGTTATCTCAGTGTGAGTTCACTCTAAGGAATTGTGGGTTTCCATCCTCCAATTACGAACCTAGAGGGGTTGGTATTATCCTCAGATTGGTTGCACCATAGTTCTTGCAACACAAGGAGTAATAATAAAATGTAAAATGAACTCACCATTATATCCTTCTCCTTTGCCTGGTCCTCTTTAAATATCTTTGTTCCTCTGAGAGTGACAACTATTGAAGTGCCTTCTGACTAATAAACTTTAATAATTCTATTTTTATTAGAAGTAATCATCAATTGCAATCTCATTTCATAGCTCTATTTGAAATGAAATTCTATTGCCTTATTTTGTACATGCTCCGAACTCTTATCTCCTGCAGTGTTTTCCAAAATAATGCAATGGCGACTTCTACTTTGGTTTGCCCTTTTATCTTCATGGAGGTGTCTTTTTTACTTCACAATTATATGCTGCTGTTGTAAACCCACATTTTTCTTCACGTCTGCTTAATCAGTTCCGTTTTATCCTTAAGAGAAGTATTATCAATCTCTCTTTACTTTGCAGTGCCTAAATCCAGTTTCACCCAAATATAGTGGGTTGACTTCATAAAATCGTGCAATAGTTTACTTCTATCTTTAGGGATTGGCTTCTTCACCTTCTAAATCCTGGCAATATTAGTAATTTGGACATAGTTTTCAACTACTTTGCCAAGTTATTCAATTATTAATCATGAAAACTTTAGTTCAAGAATTGATTATCCCAATGGACTAATCTCTCTGTATCCACTTCAAAAAATGGGTTATCTGCAACTTAGAGAAAAAAATTGAAAACTATTCCCATTATCAGATTGGAAATTGGTTTCCTGTTTAGACCATTCCTATTTGTTTAATTTTGAACATTCATCTTTAAAATTCATCATTTGCTTATATTAGTTCTAGTAAATTCAGCAACTCAAAACCAATACCAGTGACTATTGAAATCTTTTCTTAACTTGTAGCCTTGCTGTGTTTATCTCCTCATTTTTCACTCAATCAGTAAGAATGCTACTTTATAATTCTTAGAATTATGCCTAATTCCTGATTTTAAATAACATGTTGATATAAAGCTCTCAAAATAGTTGCTTGTACAACTTTCCCCTTTGCATCATTATGAAATTTATGTAGGGAATGCATACCCCCCCCAAAATCGGACTGTCCTAGGTCAAAAACATTTATGGGATGCAGGAATGCCTCAGAAACATCCCACTCCATCCTCGATAATCAGAAAAAAATGAGTAATGTTTTGCGTGCAATTGTAGAACAGGTGGAAATGGCAGGGGATGACTAGCCGTCCCTTGCTGGCCTCTTAAAAATGGCTCCCTCCTGTTGGCATACTCCAAACATGTCCACCGTCCTCCCTATTTTCTGTTTCCAAAACTTAGGGTAACATAGCTTTCTATCACAAAAGGGTTCAATGTTTTCGCTTGGCTAATTGTTGTTGCACACTTCTAGCATCAAGGACCTCCAACCCTTGTGGATGACTTTTGGCATATCAAATTATGGTCTTTTGTTGATCTTTTATCCCTGTCATCTATATCTTGCAGCTCATCTTCACAATATATATCCTTAGCCAATTCATATAACTCTAGATGAATTCTAGTGCCATCCAATGGATCCATGACATGGCTGCCAGTTCTAGCTTGTCCAGAACCTGTAACTCTCAACAAACCCATGACATTTACAATCTAATTCAGTGATTCTAGAGTTAATATTTCACTGTGACTATAAATCCATACACCCTTTGAAATGAGCCTTTTCATGAGTGAGGCTTTACTTGGTGTAAGGTCTTCATATCTATCATATGTAGGGAGGGAATCTTCTAGTGAATGATCCTCTAGTGATAAATGTTCTGTGTTAGGAACACGTAAAATTGCAAAGATGCTCATTGGGTTTTGCAAATAGTGATCAAAAGCTACAACACACCGTATCCTGAGAGGTGCAAACTGTTTCATGAGGGTGAAGAAGAATTTCATAGATGTCTAATAAATCCAAACCCTCCTCTTTTGCAAGAGATCTTCTGGGAGGCTTCCTTTATTGCTCCTCAACCTAAAAACAAGAAGAAAACATTCAAAACAAAAGAAAATTCTAATTTGTTTCAATATAAAAATTGTGAACAGCTGAAGGGAGAAAAGCACAGCTAGGGGAAAACCAAGTGACTCAAACTCTGGTTCTGGTACAGTATTAGGGGAGGCTGATTAGGAACAACTGCATACTAATATTTTTAATTTTCTATATATTTGTTATTTTCTAGTTGAAATTTGCAGTCTTTGGCAATTTCATGTGATTTTCATATAATATCTTGTGTTTTTTTTCAACGAATGCAATCAACTTTTGCTAACACGTCATTTGTTTGTCGCTTCCTATGAAATGAAAATTTCAATTGAACTCCAATATTATGTCTTAAGGCTCTATGATGTATATGATGATTATATCAATGCTATAATATGATTACTTGAAATTTTGTATATTTTTTAAAATTTTCCCTGTTTTTTAAATAGCCATCCCTTGCTGTCCCCTTAAAAATGGCTCCCCCCCGTTTGCATCCTCGAAATGTGTCCCCGGTCCTCCCTATTCTATGTTTTCAAAACTTGGGGTAACATAGTGGTCTATCACAAAAGAGTTCAATGTTTTCTCTTGGCTAATTGTTCTTCCATACTTCTAGCATCAATTACCTCCAACTCTTGTGGATGAGTTTTGGCATATCCAATTACTGTCTCTTGTTGAACTTTTATCAGTCATCTATATCTTGCAGGTCAACTTCACAATACACATCCTTAGCCAATTCATTTAACTCTAGATGAATTCTAGTGCAATCCAATGGATCCATGACATGGTTACCAGTTCTAGCTTGTCCAGGACATCTAACTCTCAACAAACCCATGACATTTACAATCTATTTCACTGATTCTAGAGTTAATAACTCACTGTGACCATAAATCCACACAACCTTTGAAATGCCCCTTTTCATGCGTGAAGCTTTACTTGGTGCAAGGTCTTCATATCTATCATATGTAGAAAGTGGATCTTCTAGCGAATGATCCTCTAGTGATAAATGCTCTCTGTTAGGAACTCGTAAAATTGCAAAGATGGTCAATTGGTTTCGCAAATGCCAAATATTGATCAAAAGCCACAACACTGTATGATATCTCTGTGTTGATAATTTATCTTGAGAGGTGCAAAATGTTTCTCTAGGGTGAGGAAGAATTATATGGACATCTAATAAATCCAATCCCTCCTCTATTGCAGGAGATCTTCTGGGAGCCTTCCTTTATCATTCATGAATAAACAACAATTTAAATTTTCTTTGTAATGATGTCATTCTTGATCTTTTGACAATTAAAATGTCGTAATAGCAGATTTTCAAGATGAGTTATCTCTATCTTTGCACGTTCACTGGAACACCATGCGTAATAGCGTGCATTAACTGCCAGCCACAACTACTTGAATAAAGTGGGGTTGCAGTTATTGGCTAACCAGACCTAACCCATGACAATAATAATGCCGATGAAGGGGTTGGCTGCGTGGATGAATTTGGTTGCATAAATTCTGAGAAAACACCTGAAATTCCTCTCATAAACACCCCTGGTTCGGTAGGCTGAACCTACAGGCTGGGGGCCGGACCCTGTACGAACACACAGCGTTTCGAATCCAAACCAGATTCCAGACGAACCAGACTGGGACCTGGGCTTCCCCAGGAAGAACCTGGTACCTTAGTTACAAAGCATACCCCTTGTGTCTCGCCTAGAAATTTGGTCCCTCGAAGTTGTTTAAAAAAAGCGACTAGTTAGCCTTCCTAACGTGATGCCAACATAAGGGAGTGAAGTAATATTTTGATAAGATTTATATATGCTTCCAAAAAGGTGACACCAAGGATGAAGAAGGAGATATAGATTGAATTAAAACATAATATTTGAGAGCTCCAAAATTACTCTATTGAGGTTATTTTTAATGTGCTTTGAAAATGTTTTTGGAGGGAAAAAAGATATCAAATTGAAGAGTGGTTGCCCTAATTATTCTTTTACTCTTTATATTCTTGTTTTGAGCTCTCATTTGGCATGCTTGCTTTGACAACTTAAGGTTATGCTGCTGGAATGCTTCCAGTATTCATTTTTGGTGGTTGGAGGACGAAAACCCTCTGCTAGATAGATGGTTTCAGTGATGAAGACTCACCCTAGCTTGTTGGAGTTCAAGTTATCAGTCTTTCAGTATTTTTGGCTTGTTGGATGATCGTGGGGTTGGATGAAATCAAGATATATTCAGTATTTTGATGTGGGTTTGTTGGTTGTGGTGTTTAGTGTAGTTTTCTGGAGTTTGGATTGAGTTTTGGTTAATTTATCTTCATTTTCGGAGTGCTGATGTGATTTTATTGAGCTCTGAAACTGCTTTTTGTGAGTAGCTGGAATAAAAAAATTACTCATATCTTGTGAAGATTGAGGGCGATTATTTTGGGTTAGTGTTCCTCTTGGTGGGCAATCCATTTTGATAGGTCATTTTGTTAATGTTTGTAGCTTCAGTCATATGATCATTAGAATACATATAATATATGTTGATTAATAATAATATAATATATGTTATATTATTATTAATCATATGAAACTTAATATTCAATATTAAATTATTATATTATTCTTAATTAATAATTGATTGATGAAACATTACAAGATTGATTAAATTATAATTAATGGGTAGAGACATGTCCTTTCTTATAAATAATAATGAATAGACATGTCCCATGAAGGGACATGTCTCTCCTAGCCTCATTCCCAATATAAATGCAAGAGAGATTGTTGCATTTGGAAAACACATACAACATAGAGTGATATTACATTTGCAGTTATCCCAAAAAAAAAATTTAACATGGTATCAAAGCCAAGTTGCAAATGTAAGTGAGTAGTTTGTTGATGGTGAATGTGTGACTGTCTCAAAAAATACAGTCTTGGTAAAGGGACCATATCTCACAAATCCATCGTTGGATTTTTCTGAATTTCGGATATGTTGGGGAAACACAAATTTTAAAGAATCCCAATATAAATGAAAGAGAGATTGTTGCATTTGGAAAACACATACAACATAGAGTGCTATTACATTTCCAGCTATCCTAAAAACCTAACAAGGTATTAGAGCCAGACTGCAAATGCAAGAGAGTGGTTTATTGATGGTGAATGTGTGACTGTCTCAGAAAATACAGTCTCAATAAAGGGACTCTATCGCACATATACATCGTTGGATTTTTCTGAATTTCGGATATGTTGGTGAAAAATAAATTTGGAAGAATTCCACCGGAGCGATTGGAGAGATAGTATGGGTTTCAAAAGTTATGATGGACTGTGTATGGGTCTATGTGAAATTTCTGAAAGTGGCTTTCATTAAAGAGATTTATTTGTTATGATCGTGGTCAAGCATTAACAAAGAAGAATGTATTCAAGGAAGTGTGTCTCTTTATAGAAAGAAATAATTAATTATAGAGTGTCAGCTCTTTTGGAGCAATCAAGTCATTTCACAAGAAGACATGAGTATTGTTCAACGATATAAGAGTGGGAATTGTACATTGTGGTGGGAATAATAACCAATGTTACATTTCTATTTGAACCATGCTTAGTGGAGAGTGAGAAAATGGTGATCATCCACTCTAGGCTGTTGCTCGGCATGAAGGTCGTCGACATGGCTAGCACGAACAACATTATGATCTCTTGCAGTGCGTCCACCGCAAACAACTTCAAATTTTGATGAGAGTTGATATTTCCTATATGGGCTCTCCTTAAAAAAGGAAATATTTGAAACTTAAGATAAGTATTCCATGTTTTATTAATGCACATGAATTATTGAGTTTGAAATTTATGATATAATATTGGCTAGTAAAATCTTGCATGTTTCTATCTTTGGTATTTCCATATGAGATAGTTTAGTTTATAAGCTATTGTAATCTCTCTCTGACATACCTTTAGGACAGAAGCACAAGAAATTGTTTTCAGAGGGAGTCTGAATCTTCAGAGGTAACTTTGGACGAGGAGCTAAGAAGATTGATATCAGACTCGGAGGAAGTCTGACAGTTCATCATAAGCAATCTTGGATGATCAACTGATTGATATTTGCTCAATGAGTTCTTTTCTGTGAGAGAAGTTCGAGGTGAAATCCCTTGTTTTCACCCTCTGCGTTGAGGCATGATGGATGTCATGTGTGTGACTCCATATTTTTAATAGGCCTACCCCGTGTGTACATCATGAGGAAGTGACGACTTCCAAATGATTATCACTTGTATTTGTAAAAGTTATTGGAAGGTGATGATCTTACAATAACTTGACCTTCTATTATGATAGACATCTTGTGATGGCTGAAACAAATCATAATAGATAGAACTTGTGGATAGAATTGCCGATTGAGGCAATCCACATTAAAGCTTGAGAAGCTTGTGGATAGAATCGCCGATTGAGGCAATCCACCCGGGAACTTGTGGATATAATCGCCGATGGAGGCAATCCACTCTAAAGCTCGTGAGTTTGTGGATAGAATCGCCGATGGAGGCAATCCACACGAGATCTTGTTGATAGAATCGCCGATTGAGGCAATCCACCCGGGAACTTGTGGATAGAATCACCGATGGAGGCAATCGACTCTAAAGCTCGTGAGTTTGTGGATAGAATCGCCGATGGAGGCAATCGACTCTAAAGCTCGTGAGTTTGTGGATAGAATCGCCGATGGAGGCAATCCACACGAGAGCTTGTGGATAGTATTGCTAATGGAGGCAATCCACTCTAAAGCTCGTGAGTTTTTAGATAGAATCGCTGATGGAGGCAATCCACACGAGAGCTTGTGGATAGAATCGCCGATGGAGGCAATCCACCTGAGAGGTTGTGGATAGAATCGCCGATGGAGGCAATCCACCTGAGAGCTTGTGGATAGAATTGTCGATGGAGGAAGTCCACATCTTGAGACTATGTGTAATGTCCCCATTTTTTCATGAGCATCAGAGTTGAGGGATTAGCCTATTATTCTATCCCTCGTAGGCTAAGGAGGTTGGTTAGAGGGTCCTTTGAAGGATGCATCTTCTTCAGTGGTCAGAGTTTTGCAGGTTTGGCTTTCGTTTGAGGTCTTTAGGACTCTGTATGCAGTAATTGCTATTTATAGTAAGTCTTGAGGAGGTTAGTGTGGGACCCTTGCTATTTTTAGAAATGGGGTATGGCCATATGCAGCTTGACCATGTCAGCTTCCAGTTCAGATGACATGCAGAGATGATGAGTAATAAGGGAGATATTAATATTTATTTGGTTAAAATAAATATTAATAGTTTTGAGCTTATATTGTAAAGTTATAATATAATTTTATATTATAACTTAAGTCACTTAAGTGAAGGGTCAATTTATTATAGATGCGGCCAAGTGAACAATTAATTTTTAAAAGAATTATTTGTGCACCAACTATAGAATTTTAAGCGAAAAGAATTAAAAGTGGGAGTTTAACTTTTATCAGGAAAGTGTTTGAGCTCCCACAAGAAAAGAATAAAAAGTGACTTAAGAGCTCATTCTGAATATATGTTTATGATTATTATTGGACTTTGGTTTATTTTTGCTCTTGGTTGGAGAACAAGGGTTTCTACTTGCAGCCGCCATTGGAGAACGGAAAATCTTCAGTGTTGCAGCCATTTGAGTTCGTGAAATATCCAGTGAATTTGGCATTCAAGAGAGCTTCATTTAGGAGTTCTATTTGTGCTTAAAAGTGAAGAATTCCATCTAGGGTTTGAAGGATTTGAAGGTAAATGTACAGCAGACTTGGAGATT
>MU226248.1:1493585-1521208 GCA_018584345.1 Thuja plicata
TCCCTAGCTAAGAGGGAGTGTTAATGTTTGTAGCTTCAGTCATATGATCATTAGAATACATATAATATATGTTGATTAATAATAATATAATATATATGTTATATTATTATTAATCATATGAAATTTACTATTCAATATTAAATTATTATATTATTCTTAATTAATAATCGATTGGTGAAACATTACAAGATTGATTAAATTATAATTAATGGGAAGAGGCATGTCATTTCTTATAAATAATAATGAATAGAGATGTCCCATGAAGGGACATGTCGAACCTAGCCTCATTCCCAATATAAATGAAAGAGAGATTGTTGCATTTGGAAAACACATAAAGCATAGAGTGCTATTACATTTGTAGCTATCCTAAAAACTTAACACATTTGTCATCATTAGTGATAAACTGATTTTTATAGGCCGATTGCCCCTTCCAGGAAGACCGTACAACTTCATACTAGGTATTGTGGGGATCTGAGGAAACTAAAATCTTTAGTTATAAGGGCTTATAGGTCTCTTTGAGGACGTCCTGTACTGCTGATTGAATATTTTCTTTAGCTGTAGCACATTTAGTGTAGTTTCAGTGATTGGAAACATTTCTTGTTAGACATGGCTCTTCTTGGTGTTGCCTAGTTTTGGAGGTGGAACCTTTCTGAGCATATATACAAGTTTGAAGGCATTTCAAAGGTCCGATATACTGTAACAGAAGTCTTATTTCAGTTTGTAGTTGATTGCTAATTTGATTTGTAATGTTTGGCAATGTTCTAAGAGGTCTGATTCAACTCTAGTTGCAATCTACTTTTATTTTTACATTATTGTAGTATTGGGTAAATATGTAATTTCAACCAAACTTTTAGTCCAAGCATTTCAATATAGCCATTGGCTAATTAATCGTAATTTCCATTTCATTCTTATCAACACCATTCTGATTATCAAGGTAACTTCTTGATGGCTTGAATCAATTTACCATGTTTGTATAACCCAATCAGGATGAGGATATCAATTAGAACAATTATGATGGGAAGGTGGAGAGAAGGGTAGGGCAGACGCCTTTAAAGCTGTCGTAGACCAATCATCTCTATGTAGCACGTATCTAATGGGCCTTCGTAAAACACGGTTAAGATGTTAGTTTACTACAGATAGAGGTGTTTATCGCTACGGGGTAAAGAGAATTAATGCATAACAAAGAATGTAGTATGATAGAAATAACACAATATCACAGAACTGCCAATGCTTTCATTATTGCCATGTAAGTTCATACAAGACCACCCTGATCCCAATACCATCGAGAGAGTACAATATAAAGACCCGAGGGGGTGCAAGGCCAACCGTCGCAACTCGTATAACTACCTATCCCTCGATTACACTAACAACATTAACCCCGTACATACTAAATACATTTTACTTGACAACATCATCCCCCCCCAAAATAAAGTTGTCTCCCGACGACACAACAAAATGGGGAATGATGGCAATACAAATAGACAAGAAATCAAGAAGAAGAAGGGGGCTATGAGGGCGTCCCTGAAGATGGCGATGTGGCCAGCCTGGCTCTCAGCTCATGCACCTGCTCAGTCCTCTGATGCAGGTCTCGCTTAGCAAGTAGCTCCCACTCCTGAGCACTCTTTACCATAAACGTTGCTTCCAAAAGCTTCTTATTCTTTTTATCCACCTCCTCTAGAGAAGAGGCAAGCCGACTCTCTAATACTGCTATCTGGTCTTGGTCCTGGTCCTGGTCCTGGTCCTGGGCATGTTGGGCTGCAAGAGCACCCATGTGCTCCTGTTGACGGGCAATCTCCTCCGCTAACCCCTGCAGCCTAGTGGCGAGCTCCTCCCTCGCTACTATAGTGACTCCTCGCGCATCCTCAACCACTACTTTCCGGTGCTTCGCTCTGTGCAGCTCATAGTACAACTCCTAGAACCTCTGCTCCACTTGGCGGAGTAAAGTATGGATCTGACTCTCCCCAACAAGCATCCCAACTTGCCAGTATGCCAGGATCTCTGGGGTCTCCTTAGTAGGCCATCCCCTATGCACACAACATTACTCAAACTCCTCTACATGGAGGCGTGTAGCAAATGCCATCAACCGAGCTGCTACCGCCTCGGCCTCCCCCAAAGCCCGTGTCTATGTTGAAGCCGTAAGGCATCCGACACCAGCTTCAACATCCCTCACAAACTGCTCAATATCCGACATCCTCCCGGAACTGTCCAATGCCATCTGACCCAATGGCCGTGGCTGTGGAGCTGTGTCGTGCAACTCCTCACTCTGCATAGTAGCCTCCTCCTGAGGCACATCCTCTCCACCTTTGTTGGCCACATCCTCTGTCCAAGGGAAACCCAACGCTATGCCTAGCTCAATGGGATTCACATCCAAATCAACAATCTTTGTGGGGTCATGCTGTCTCTGGGGCGTAAGGGGTGGAGGTCCAAGAGGTCTGAGCGCCACCACATCAAACTTCGTAAGCCACGAATCCAGAGTTGTACCCTCAACTGGCGCTACCTCAGTAACCTCCCTAGACACCTCTGCAACATCCGTCTCTGCTAAGGGCGGCTGATCCTCCTCTCTGACCCATTCCTCAGCCTGCATCGCTGGCTCGACTGTGTCAACCCCTGGCTGTGTTGCCTCCATCAGCGTCATAGTAACTGGTGTCCTCAACTGTCCAAATGTTAGTACCGAGACTGTTGGAGTGATATCGAAAGATGGGGACGATCTCAATGAAGTTGCAGCCAACAGAAGTGATGGGGCAAAAAGAACTTGTGCAGTAGCATCACCCGCAGGGGTGGACATGGCTGTATCATTTGCCTCACCCCCAGCGGTCGCACTACTTCCATTGACGCTGGAAGTCTCACTGGTATCCTACCTGCCACTGTCTAGAGCGTCCTTTGACTCCGACACCACCTGTCGCTTCCTCTTTTGTTCCGACAATATCCCCCTGACATCCAAATGTCGCCAATAGAAAATAGGGGGCTCCCCTGGTGCAAGGCTGCCCTTTGGTCTTACCTTCAATTTATTCTGCGGTATATGCGCACGAGTGGCATCTAGAAAGAATCCGATTGCATAGGGCGACATATAGAATGTTTTATGTTGTAGGGTCATGAACTCATACATCCAACCTATGGCATGGGTCAAATCACATCCTGTTCTTGTCATTAACAACCATTTTCCAATGCTTTCAATCACTTACTATCAGTCAATTAATGAAAACTTGTTCAGTACTGTTAAAACACATAAATTTCGTGAGTTCTGCCTGCTAGGGCATCAATTTAATCCCAAAATACACATCCATTCACTGCAAGACCTAATGCATTTGAAAGCTTGGTGAGTCTTCTTTAAGAATATCAAAGAGTTAGAATTTTCCATTGGTTAAAACTCAAGAAAAGATTAAACCCTTGCACTAGGGTCTGTCATAGAGGCTTTTACACAGTTTTAACAAAAATCATTAGATCCTCCTTCATGACTCATGACGAAACCTCTAACTTGACTTATAACAAAGGTAACTCATCTTAGAACATTACCAAATCAAATGCATGGGCTGATCAATTCATCTTCATACAATAAAATGCTCTGTAACAGCAGGAACACGTGCCTCCAATAGTAACTGTCCAAAAATTTAAAAAACATTACATTTATTCATTGGTCATTCAAAACTAATACATTACAATTACTTCTCATGAAGTATTCCTCCTTTCCTCACAATGGTTGGTCACTATATTTTGGATCACAACCAAACTTTACACAAACTCCATCACTGTCCTCAATCTGCAGAATAAGAGTGACAGTCAGAGGTGTCTCTGAATTTATCTTTCCTTCACACCTCCAAACTGACCTCTATCTTGAAAACTCGACCAATCATCACCTTTTAAACATGTGTAACAATTACAAACACTTAAATTGGAGGCTAAATAGATGTTTAGTTGGGGGTATAGTGTAATATCCCTTCCTTTGGCAGTGCAAACTATAGCAGAGGTTGGCCTATAATCACGGGGTTCTCATAGGTCAGTAGTGTGGATAAGGGACCCGTCTTGGGGTTTGTGGAGCTACGCTAGGGCTTTATAAGTTGTTTTGGACAGTTTGAGACAATCTTCTATTTTTAGGAGGGGTTCCTAAATTTTAGGGATTGACTAAGAGTTGACTGGGATGCATCAGGAGACCTCAGGGGTCATTCTGGAGACTTTGATTGTACTTCTTATTTTAAGGGAGGAACCCTATAATTTAAGAGGGGACTGTTAGCTCACTTGCTATATATAGACATAACCAGGATGGCGTGGGCATCAACAATTTTCATTTTGGAGTCCCAACGATTGATTTTTGAATATATTTGGAATAATTAAGTTATTGCCTAATGTTTTAATTTAAATAATAAAAAAGTGATTAATTAAGTCACTTTATAATATAATAAAATATAGTAAAGTGCCCCCCTCCATGGCACATGTCCCTAGGGGTTAGAAGTTATAAGTTGTTTTAAAAAGTGGCCATTTTAATAACGAGTAATAAGACCCTCAAGTGATTCGAACCTCTAAAGTAGAAATTATTTTAATAATTTTCATTGAAATAGAACATGAAACCCTAAAAGTAAACCGAACTTCTTGGAGGGAAAAGGGAAAAGTTAAAAAGTAGATTTGGGGTTCATTTTCTTCATTTTGAAAACACTTTTTTTTGAGAGCAGCAGGTGCGTGGGAAAAAAATCTCAGTTCTACTGCAGAGGATGAAAACCCTTCACAGTTCGGTGGCCCACATTAGTGAGAAATCATATCAGGGACATAATTCTTTAGCTTGGGACAGGTTATCAGCCATTTGTTATAGGAAAAGGGGTTATTTTATTGACTGGTTGGAAGTGATAACAATGAGCAGCACTTTAATTGAGTCGATCAGGGACAGCCATTAGCAGATCAGGCCTTTCAGACAAACAAGATGTTTTTAGAGGTTTTCTAGCAGGCCACTTTTGAGTAGAAGTAAGCTGGGTATCTCAATGAATATTGAGGGGAATGACTGACGTAGGTTTGCCAGATTTTTCGTGGGTCATATAAGATTAGGGTTGTCAGACATGTATTCCTTAAAACTGGTGTCTGCATTTCTTAATCTGAAAAACATCTTTTGACGTGAAAGGGAGAACACATCACTTCTATGATGAAATGCTTCTTTGGAGAATGTGGGACTAACTTGCGTTATTCATTTATATCACATCTGCAATTTCCCCTTTTTGGGATTGACCTAGATCTTGTCCAGACACTTTGTAAATATCAAGTCTGCTGATTTTCTCTCTTTGGATGAGTGTTATTGCTAAATTGTTTGATTTTCCTTGATTGATGCCTTGAGGTATGGGTAGGTGATGATTGATAAGTCCCCTTCAATGTTTGGAATGATAAGAGTCTCCTTTATACTCTTCAAATGAAATCTTCTCCCGTTTATATCCTCCAATGTCAGGGAGTGTCCCACCTCTCCATAATGGTCACAACCTTTCACAATTAACACCCTTTGAAAGGGTCAAAACACTTCATTATTGCTGCCCCTTTGAAAGAGTCACTTCCTTATCTTCTTCCCATTTCTTTCTTCTTCCGTTAATGCTTCCTTAATTCTTTTTGCTCCCTTCTTTCTTCCTCCTTCCATGTATCATCCTCCCAATGAAGTTCACTTCTCTCCCTTTTTATATCTCATATTTGAGGCAGTCACAACCTTTCATTTCATGACTTTAACCATTCAACTAATTTTAATAATATCACATCATATTTTTATTCTTTTATATATTAGTTTATTATTATTTATTTGTAAATCCTATTTCAAAAGGGGACATTCAACATTTGACCTTGTTGTGGTGCTACAATATTTTAAATCCTTCTTTATGTAAAATATTACTCAGTGATGAATCCAATTAACTCTTGCTGCACAGCATTGTTAATGTTATATATGTTCTTATGCCATAGCGTAGTCTGTGCCTTGCCAAACTAACTTGCTGTATATCGGGCGATCACATGTCATAAACATAGTGCAGGTTTGTGGTAATTTCAAATTGTTTTATAGTAACTTGTGTAACTTTATTTAGTGCGTAAGCGGTAAGAGAACACATGCAAAAGAAATGTTGGAAAGTGATAATTTAAATTCGCATTCGTAAATATGATTGATATTTATCTACCCCTGAATTTTGCTTCTTAAGATAAATTAATGTGCTGATGATTTGATTTGTGTGCTGATTTTTTGTGATGGATTTATGTAGTGTTATATCTTCTAATATATGCATCATGTATAATATTTGGTTTGAAGTTTCATTGTAAACATGGATGTGCTGGCTATCTCAAAATATTTTCTTGGTGTTTTCAAGGTCCAACAACTTATGGAATACATGCCTGGACCTGATTTCCCAACTGGTGGAAAAATCATGGGGGACATTGGGTATGAGATGCTTCCATATGTGTTTCAATATCTACACTTAATTTAAGATTATTTGCATCTAACTTTAATTTGCATGATTGTCTACTGTTAACTGCTCACAATAAAGGATTTTAGAAGCATATAGAACAGGTCGAGGAAGCTTGATAGTAAGAGGAAAGACAAATGTTGAGGTGCTTAACAAGAAGACTAATCTCTCTGCCCTCATTATTACTGAGGTAGGACTTATTTTTTCTTGCTTCATTGTTGCAGTATATATTTGGCCATCACTGTTGTTTATAGCTTAGTTATGAAAACACAGCAAAAGTAGTGTAATATAGAAAGCCAAAAAGTACCTAAAGAATGCAGTTACTCACCAGTAAACACAGATATATGGTAGGGCATTTGTGAACAAATTGGCCATTCATTTTTAATGTATGACTGGGTTTTTTGACAACTCTGCAATTTGCTTAGAAGTACTTGGTTTTTTAATTTTTTAATTATGTTTATTAACTTTTAAGTTCTCTCTTTGCTTTTTACCATTTTAAACCCATGTAATTTTAAACAATAGCAATTAAATGCTGAAATTCTAATACCAAAAGAGCAAGGTTAACCCAAGTTTCCGAGATCGGTATGGCAGGGGACAGGGGGATGAGTTTCTGTGATGGCAATTTTTTTTGCCAATTTTGGGGATGGCTATATAAAAATCGGGAAAATTAAAACATGTAGGGAAATTTAAAATATTCATATGAAAACATGGATAAAGCATGCAGTTATACATTGCAGAACCTTAAAATATAAGAAGTAGCAGAATTCTTATGCCAATTTTGTGTTATTTTGAGAGTCAAAGTCAAATTTCCTATATAATTCAAAGTCAAAGTCCCCTGGGTGTCCCCTAACCCTGGGATGTTTTGGGAGAGGGACGCCTGAAAGAAAAACTATGGATGTGTCCCTGGGTTACATGGAAAAAGAGTGTATAGACATATGTGTCATGATTCATAGGTTTTTGTTAAAGGTGTGATCTTTGATGATACCCTTTGAAAATATTAATAACAAAATTAACTTCAATATAATTTGTCTATGACAACTTAGCTGACTGCATCATTTCTTTTAAACCTTCTCTTTCTAACATTGACTGCTTTAAGAATGAATTTATAATTTTCTTAACCGAGTTTGTTAATCCACCCTGATAGCCTATTTCTTTATCGAATTATGTGCCTTGTGTAGTTGATTAGTTTGAGATTTTTTACTTGTGTGTTCGTGTTTTAATTCTCATTGTTTAATGCAACACAAAACTAATTAATGCGTGATAAAACCACTTTTCTAATTAAAGGGAAAAGATCCTTGTAAATAAAAACAAATATAATACTAGATAATATGTTCTCACTATTTAGAATCTTCCCAATGATTATTGGGATAATTCACAAATGGATATATATATATATATATATATATATATATATATATAAGATTTTGCTTAGTGTATAAAGCTGAAATTCTCTTTCCGTACAAGGTAAAGGATATTCTACTTTTTGACTCAAAGGAAATCTCTATTGATACATGCTTCATTGTTTAGTAAATGCAATGACTGAAAATTGCGATTACACAAATTGAATTGAACTGGCTAACACATATACACAAATTATATGGTTAAATAAAATGTATGACATTATACAAATCCACAAGTTACACGTTTAAACTTGTAATAATGATGCAGAGTATGGGCTTAGAGTCTTCTTACCAACATAATTAAGCACTCACATTTTCCTTAGGGCATGAATCAACACTACTTCCTTCACAACTAGGCCTCTTACCTAGTAGCCCTCCAAAAAGGTCTGTCAGGGCAGAACTTCCAAGGCAGATCTCATAGGCTCAAAGCAAAGGCATTTTGGGATGCTCTTTTGGTCATTTGACAACATATCCTGAAATGAGTACGGGTTACTGTGGATCATATGGATTGAGAATTGACTGCTACACTGCAACTAGGTCTAATTAGGCCTGTTTTACAAAGCAAATATGTAGCTTTCTATCTCCAAACTTCCAAACTTCATTCCTGAGCCTGTAACATGTCACCTGGGGTCTTAATATGCAAATTTTATAAATTGAAACAATCACCAACTCACAATATTACAAAACCCTATTTCTACTTAATCATTTAAGCCTAATACATAATGATATTAGGCTAGGGCTGCCTCAAACGTGGCCCAAACTCCATTCCCTGCTCCTGCAAACTCTTAAAATGCTAAGAGCATCCTATCTTTCACCATTCCACCAATTTTCAGAATTGTCCAACTTTGAGATGGGCACTAATCCATGGTTTTTTCACTCAAACCCCCAAAACCTAGGATTTCTAGTTGTTTTCAGTAAATCCGCTCTAACTTCCTCTAAACTTTATGAAAGTGGAATAAACAAATTGCAAATGTTAGTAAATTTAATGCACCATCAAATCAAATGAGTTTTACATCACTTGCAGGCCGTACATGGCCATACAAATCGCTGTAACAGCGAAACACAATGTGAAAACACAGAAAACGGAGTATATTTTTTATTATTTGATCACCAAAACATCACCAACCCTCTCCTCCAGCCTTACAAGGCATATTTAAACCTTTTGTGACAACCCGTTAACGGTTACAAACTGAGTGTCAAATTTTTGTTCATTCAACTTCCATACACAAAAAAAATGCAAAGTTGCTCATGCAACTTTTGCAACATTTGCAAAACTTGACATCATGATCCAAAATCGACCCCACATGACTTAAAACAACTCACATTGTCTAAATAGACCTTATTACAATCAGAAAACATGACTCAACACAAAATACTAACATAGGAGTTTGTTTACATAGAGTGGACTAGGTGCCCCTCTACCAAATACAAAGCTTGCAATTTCACTGAAGGAATTTAAACACTGGACCTCTCAATAAGCATTCATAAGCAAAATATGCATAATAAATGTCATTGACTAGCACAATCATAGTACCACTAAATACTTGACTAATAGTAATTTTAGCATAATACATCCCCAACAATTACTATTGATCCTTGTCTACTAAGTGACACTCATTTATATTGCTTGGAAAACTGTTTGAATATTAATGAACTTATTTAATTGCATTTCTACTTTAACAATCATCACTTGCATGGGATACTAGTTTTATTATTGTTTATTCCAGTGAAACCCGGGGACTCGCACCCCCACCAAAACCTCAAAGTACCTGTCCCCGGGACGCCCCTGCACCGGGTTCTTGGAGTACCCAAGTACCCCAACCTCTGCTATTCCGCAACCACACCGCCGCTGGGACGGATACTTGAATTTTTGTTTGAATTTTGATTTTTGAATGTTACTATTGGGTATGTACTATGTTACTGTGTTGAATGTTCAAAGGTTCTGGTTCATGTTGCAATTTTGCTATGTTCAAGTATTTCAATTTGGTATGTTATACAAAAACATCATTTCATAACTAGCATTTCAAGTTCTATATGTAATATGTATAGTATGCAACAACCCCACCCCCGACCCTCGCCCCCGTCACCCCGCCGTCCCAAAATTGAGGCGCTTTGTCCCCTCGTCCCGAAAACTCGTCCCGAAAACTCGTCCCGACGTCCCCTCGTCCCAACGTCCCCCCGCGCCGGTGTTACACTGGTTTATTCATTTCACTAATTATAATCTGTAATGCCCCCTATTGGAACTGAACTTGATTTACCCTATAATTCCCAACGCGGGTTTGTATTGTGCTAGGAAATGTAATATTTTGAATGATTTATATGCATCTCTATGCATTTAAATCTTATTAAAACAAGAACAATTAATGATTCTTAATACGTTTGGCAGTTAACATGCTTAGGACCAAATTCCTTTCTTCTCTCCTAATCATTAACCCTAAGAAGGGTGGGGAGTTACTTGTCCTTAGGACACTTAGAAACAAATCTACAAGCAGGCTCCCTCAAGGTTTCTGCAGCATATTTATACCAATCTTAGGACTTCGCCCTCAAGGTTTCCAAAATACATGTCCTTACACAATCTTGGGATTCGCCTACCTTGTGAGGAATTACTCCGCCTCTCCTTTACAAAACCAATATATCCTCTTAAGGGCAACGCGGAGTGACTAAGGATTAGGATATGAGTCTATTAATATCTCTGGTATTATGAATAATGTATAACCAATATATAATTCTGATTTCACTATTATTAACAATGTTCCAACATCCGTTGGGTATAAGGGGATAAAGGGCCTAGGTTCGGGGACAGGGAGCGGGGTGTGGTGTTGATGTGCATAAGTACTTGAAATGCTAGTTATGACAAGTATATATAAGAATTGCATTTCAGTTGAAAATTTGGCAAATTATTAAACTAGCAAAATTGGAAATACTAAATACTTGAATATTAAATGAAATTTCAATTTGACAAATGAAATTGTTGAATTGGAGGTCTCAACTTTTATTATATCGAGAATATCTTAAAGATGATTACAAAGAGTAGCATTATCTCAAAACAAGTACAAAATATCAAAATGTTGTGAAGGGAGGCCTGTAATCATCCCCCAAGGCAAATTCCTCATCATTGGAAATACTAGACTCCTCATAGTCAAGATACGCTAAACAAACACCAACCACACTTGCATCCAAAGTCGCAACATCTTCATCCTCATCATTTGTGATGGCTTATCTAACTGTACGTCCCATGATGTTGTTGGACACTCATTGTGCACACGTTTCTTGTGCTCAATGAGACACAAGGCACTATGTACAACCACTAGCTGCTATGCTTTCCTAGAGGTAAGTCTGTTCCTCTTAGGAGAGTGGATGAAGCTATAAGTAGACCAGTTCCTTTCTATAGCTAAAGAACTAGAAACTTGAGATAAAAGATGAAGGGCTGGTGGGGTAGCCTTTGATTTGTCACATAGACCACAAAATCGGGTCTTCGTGTACAATAATTCCTATATCTATCTTTGTCACATCGAAATAACCTCGAAGCGCGATAAATTACGTCCACTTAGTGCAAATTGTGCATTAGTATTATGATCATACATCTTATTACTACACATGAAGAACCCTGCCTTCACCTTATCATCTTGAATCAATATAACTCTACTAGGCATAGGCATGTACCACTTCGGATTCAATGCATAAGCAACCATATGCAAGGGAGTGTTTATCCTATGTCAACTGCACTGAATGATTGGCCAAATGTGTTCATTGTAGAATGCTTAAGTGGGGTGCTTCTCTTGCACAAGAACCCTCATCTGGTCAAGCATAGAATCAATGCACTTATACACCTCTCCAAGGGTAGGTGCATCTCCATCCCCAAATCTGATGAATTGGAAAACCATAGCAATGATAGAGACTGTATTTTGCATCACTCCAAAATACATCACTCTTCACTATATCCTTCACCCTCCTCCCCTACTTTGACTTGGCTGTACCCACTGATTCCACTCTGTGGTCATAACCATGAGTTGCAATGCCTCTTCTAACTCAATCATTCTTTCCAAGAGAATGGAATAGAATGTATATATGGTCTCAACTAGTATCAAGAACTCCTTCTCAAAGCTAGTTAAGAGTGCATTTGAAGTGTTGTGGTTACAGATAAACATCTGCACATCTCTCGGATCATTGACCACTCCTCTAATCTTGTCAATCTTCCCCATGTCCTTGACTGCATTGTTCATGGCATGCACACAACGTGGAGTCCACCAAATATGTCCTTAGGTTGCCTCAATAAGCTTCCTTGCAGCTCTGCACACGTGTTGCATCTATCACTACTTGGACCACACTTTTTGGGCCAACCCCCTCAATAGTCTCCCTAAGGACCTCAAACTGAAAATCAACATCTTTGTGATAACTTGTACAATAAACCACCATGAGAAAATATGGGCCCTCTGCACATGTATCCATGATATTGGTGAGTGGGCTATGGCTAATTTTTGCCCACCTATCGAAAACTATGCTGCATCCAAACTCCACCCAACATGCTTTCATCTTCTCCATCAAAACATTGATCTTAAAATAGTTATTATCCAAGATTGCGCTCTTCAATTTGTGCTCTCTTGCTGACACATACAATGCTTATTCCCTTGCAACCATCAATATCATCTTATAGTAAAGAGATTAAGCTACATGAAATGAGATGCCATTGCCAAAGAACTTGCCAATGACATCATCTATCTCATCGTTGAGTTGCACATTGAACAATTCAGTGATGGGGTTACTTTTCATCTTGCATTTGCCCTTGCCCTCTCATGATTCGACCATAACACTATGACAGGATAAATGTCTTGACATCGTTCTTGCTTTCTGATGCAATGTATGAGTAGAAACATGTAGTCGGCTCTGGCATTGCTGAATGGTCTGATCTTGCATCCTATGAGACAAAGTAGTAGGCATTGGAAGTACACTGTCTTTAGGAACACTATTTTGGTAAAATAATGAATGTGTTATTAAACAGGGATCAATAATGATCTATATATGCAAGTGTACAAGAGAATGTTTCTATAACGAACAAGAGAGAAATAGAAACATTCTGAAGAGAGAAATAGAAACAAAATGAAGTTTCCATATTGAACAGAGAGAGAATATGAAAGCATGGAAGAAAAGTGACCATTAGAATAGAAACAAATCTACAGAAGAGAGAGAAACATAAATAGAGAGATATTTAACTCTAATACCCTCCCTTAATGGTCAATCTAACTTCAAAACAAAAGTCTGCAAGTGAATCCTCAAAAGGTGCCAGGAGAAGTGAAAACCTTGCGAAAACTGCAGTAAAAAACTTCATTCTGCACAGAAGAGCAGTAGTCACGAATTTTGTAGTGAAATATTGGAAAAACCAGACACGATTTTTGAGGTAAAAAATTGATCAAAATCAATCATGATTTTTGAGGTGAAAAATCGATCAAAACCAGTTGAGACCCTCCCTGCTTCCGGGTTGGTAAATCTTGGACTGCCTTCCAACATAATCTTGGTGAGAGACGCTGTTAAAAATTTGAAAAGGTGGTGAATGAATCCAAAGCACAGATTTGAAGGCAGATTGACGGAAGACTAAAAAAAATGAACGAAGACCCAAAGAAAGCTCGAAAAACCCAAAAGGGATTTGAAGTCAGATTTGAAATTTGCTAGCAAAGAAATCAAGGTGCAAAAATTGAGGCACCTAGAAAATTTTGAATAGGACCCAGCTGAGGGTTTGTAAAACCCACCAAGAATCAGCAAGAAAAGTAATTTTTCAACTGAAATTGACGGGTCAAAACCCTATTCGAAAGTGCAGAATCCCTAGGCGACCATTAATGGGCCCAAAACTTTGTACAGGAAAAAAAATCAGCTGCTGGAAGATCCCTGGGGTAGCAGATAAATTTCAAAAAATTAGCAATCTTGAATAATTTCAAAAAGGAAATTATATTAATTTTTCAAAAATTAATAATGAACACAAAAGGCAAGAAAAAGAACTGAAACTATTTTGAAAATTTCCACCCAATGGAGGATTGCAAAATTTTCAAAAAAGTTAACCTATAGCTCTGATACCATATTATGGTAAAATAATGAGTGTGTAATTAAATAGAGATAAACAATGATCTGTATATACAGGTGTAAGAGAATCTTTCTATAACGAACACGAGAAAAAAAGAAACATTTTGAAGAGAGAAATAGAAACAAAATGAAGTTTCCATATTGAACACAGAGAATATGAAAACATGGAAGAAAAGTGACCATTAGAATAGGAACAATTCTACGGAAGAGAGAGAAACATAAATAGAAAGATATTTAACTCTAATAAACACCCCAAAGCTTTTTGAAATAACCTTTGTAATTGACATTTTTAGTGTGTTCCAAAAATTTACGTGGATGTACACCTTTTCCTGGAATAAAGAGAAAGTGTGCATTAACTCTAGTAATGTTGCTAAACCATTCCATGCTATAGATGTTGCATCTCCATTTCCTTGTGTCTCCACCTATTGCTGTTGGGACTGTTATTCTTGTTGCAAAATGTTTTTGAGGAGACTTAGGATCATAAGGACCCTTAGCAAACTCCACCAAAAGTTGGGAGGGGCAATCTGTAGCAACTGGTGCACTTGCCATGGAATTAGTTTGGCCTTGCGGACCAGCCCGATGCTCTCCCCCTTTAGCCTCATTCTCAGGTTCATATTCTGATTCAACTCCACCACAAGAATGAATTCCATCTCATCCTCACTCATATCATGACTATGAGAGCTCATTGTGATAGTGCATTTCACAAAATGAAAATAAATTTCAAATTAAAAAACAAAATTTAAAATTTTTGAATCGTGAGGGCAAAATAAAGATTGATGCTAATGTTATGTAATATTGGAATCATTCTTCATTTTACCCTGAAGATTGAACATCAAGTCTAATTAAAAAATGAAACAAGAAAAAAAAACAAAAAACAAATGAGCATAATAAAATAAAACGAACAACCCTACCTTGTGCTTGAAAAATCTCTTTAGGAAGGTGTAGAATTTTCCTGCTCTTCTTCTTCTTGCTCCTTGTCACTCCTCTTTCACTTGCATTCACTCCTTTCACTCCTTGAATCACTCTTTTCTCTCCTTTTCACACTTATCTATCTGCCATATCAAACAATGATAAATGTAGTTGTGAGTAAAAATAAAGCTTGGAGGGGCGTTTGTAGGCTTGGAGGGGCCTAGATGGGACCCACCACAAATTAGGGTTCAAATGGAACCTTAAAATAAAAAAAATTGCAATTGTTTTAAAAAATCACTTTTTCATGCCATCTGGCAACGGGGGATGTGCAGACATTCTTGGTATGGTTGAGGGACGTTTGGGTGTCCCCATGACGTCTTAAGGATGCCGTGTTGTTTGCCCCATCCGTAGACGGTGCAGCGAGGCATTGTGCTGTCCCCACGCCCACGTCCCGGGGACATCCCCGTATCCGGAACCTAGGGTTTCGGGGGCAGAAACGTGTCACCATGTTTCAGTGATTATTAACAGATATATTTGCTATATGTATATGTTAGACCATATAAGGGTTCCTTATCCCTAATAGAATTCAGATATAGTATTATGTAAATCAATATTTGATTTGTAGATAAACTACACCATACCAATTTGCTGTTAATATAATGATCTCTTCTTGGTGATGAGTACCTAATATATTTTATAATCTCTGGTTCCTCCATCAGGAATAAATAATAAGTTTTTGATCTTTTCCTTCATCCCCCATATCAATGATTGATTGAATGATTGTATTTGGAATGCTAAGTCGCGTTGTAAGAACACGGTTCATGACTCTTGATACTTATATATCTTCCCTGTGTTAAAGTGCACCATTCCATAACAATGACAAGTCGCTGCATATCTAAACCAGATCTGTTTGTTATCTCTAGTGATTAGTCTTCCTACTAATTGCTGCCTTTATTACAATGCTTCTTGCCTTTTCATAATTCAATCGGTAATGATTGAAACTTCCATTAGTAACTATTTGGAAACTGTCCTCAGTGGTAGTTTAACTTAATAGATATTATTATTCGATTTATTAATATCTACTCGTTGTCTTACTGACCCTGATCGTGCACATCTCTGATATGGCTTAAGCTTATACAAGTTGCTGACTTTATCGATATTTAGCAAAGCCGTTGCTTGTTTATGATGATTAACCTTTACTAAATGCAATCGATATTCATATATCGACGGTGCTGGTCCCTCAAATCAGGAAAATTGTTTGCCACTTGGGCGCTTCTAATTACAAAGAAGCTTTGCAATGTTCTTTTTCTTATTAGGAATGTAATCTCTAATTATAATTCATGCGATAGTTCTATTCTTAGATGGGCCAATACTTTCGATAATTATTTTCTAATAATTGCTGTAAATTATGACTCATATCTTGACCTCTTATATAATCGATGATTTGAGCTCTCCATTATATAGGATTGTGGTAAATGATATTGCTTGCCAACGATATCATGGATAGTTGGTGCTTATAGTATCAATATCTTGGTCCTTTGAATTACCGTATGGATACCTTTAGTTGATGTAAATATTTCTATCTTTTGGTTTTCTGTTCTTCTAATGCCAAATCAGGGCCATGACAGTCCACCCTTCTCAAGGTTGCTTTCCTCAAGCAATGATCATGGAGAGAGTGTGCAAGATGATCATCAATAAGAAATCTCTTGGTCTTTACAACTACTATCTTTGCATTTTATAAAAATCTATTACACAATTTCCTCCCGCTGCACAACTTTGATATTATCGTATATGCTTTCTACCTTACTTTGAATGTGAATTGTGATTGATAGTAGAAGCTTGGCAAAGTTTAACTTAAGACATGTTTTCTGTTATCTTCCAAAGAAAAGGATCTAGGCCATCTCATAATGGTGGTAGTTGAATTTGCAATAACCAACATTTGGATGATTGCATGCCTTAAATTCATATCTTTTAGTTCACTTATAGTTATTCTCTTGTTTTAGATTAAGAAAATAATAGAAGCACACGTGAAGCATATTCTTGAAAGGTACAAAGTATGGACATGAATGGATGAAGACACAAAAGATATACGAAGTATACACAAGTGTAGAAAACACAAAACATACAAAAAGTATACACATGAATGTATGAAGACACAAAGCATACACACAATACACACATTGTCCTTTTCGATGTCCCCTTTTTGAAATAGGATTTAATATTAAATAATAATAAAATTTAAATATAAAAGAATAAAAATAAAATTTAAATTAAAACCATAAAATATATATATATATATATATATATATATATATATATATAGCATAATTAAATTTAGTTGAGTTAATGATGGGTCAGAAGGCATGAAATTAAAAGTTGTGACTCCCTCAAACATGAGTTATAAAAAGGGAGAAGAGAATTTCATTTGAAAGGTGGAGGAGGAAGGAAGAGAAAAGGGAAGGTGTCAATCAAGGAA
Source organism: Thuja plicata (assembly GCA_018584345.1). Classification (NCBI taxonomy): domain Eukaryota; kingdom Viridiplantae; phylum Streptophyta; class Pinopsida; order Cupressales; family Cupressaceae; genus Thuja; species Thuja plicata. The sequence continues at coordinate 1,510,853 of MU226248.1, forward strand.
GAATTGATAGAAGAGGAAAAATAAATGATAAGAAAATAAGGAAGTGACTCCTTCAAAGGGCAAAAGTTATGAAAGGTTGTGACTTCAAAAATATTGTAAGTTTGTAACTATGAAGGTTTGTGACTCTTTCAAAGAGGGATGATTATGAAGGGTTGTGACTCATCCAAAGGGTGGTAATCGGAGAAGGTTGTGACCTTTGCAAAGAGCAGCGATGATGAATAGGTGTGACTCTCCTCCACATTGGAAGATATAAAGCGGAGAATGTTTCATTTGAGGAGGACATCCAATGGAGGACAATTTGGGGAATAATATATTATTCTCAAAGGAAACAATGAAAAGTGGTTACTCAATTCTAATGAAAGTTGATGACCCTTTCACCAATAAAGGAGATTTCATTCTAGGTAAAAAAGGAGCAACAATAAAAGAATATTATTCAGATTTTGAGAACAGACTGAGCAAAAGAATTCCATTTGATAAAGGAGATCGATCTAAGAGATCAACTTGATATGAGAAATCAGACTTCAGATATTTATATAAGTTATCTCATCTTATTCAAGTAATATTTACATCTTTAACTACATTTTAACGCCTGTTTCGTTTTGGATTTGTCAATTTAGGGCAAAATATAAGGTGATCCCAAAATGGGACGTTACATCCTTCGTATTGACTAGGATGATTCATTGATTCATCTTTACCCTGCAAGAAGCCAGGACAAAAGCTCCTATACCATTTGTTAAGTCCCCTATTGGAACTTTGCTTGATTTTCCCTAAAATTTTCAACCAGGGTTTGGATTTGTGCTAGGAAATGTAATATTCCTAATTATAGACACACAACACTAAGCGTTTAACTCAGATTATATTAAGAACATTTAATGTTTCTTAATACATTTGATAGTTAACATGCTTAAGCCCCAATTCCATCTCTCCTAATTATTAAGCCTAAGAGTTAGACTGAATTCCTAAATCTGAAAAATGGATCTTTTACTCTACCTAGGCTTTGATACCATGTTAATGTTTTCAGATTCTAACAAGGAATATACAATCTATAGAGGTCTTTCAAATACTAAGACACAGGATATAATAAATATTTTCAAGTAAAGAAAAATAAAACCGGGATTTGAATGTCTGGATTTATCCTTTTGTTGGCTTCAAATCTGCATTTTGTATTCTTCAAATTAGTTCCTCAATGTTGTCCTCAATGACTGTTATGAATCAGCTCTTGAAGGTCAGCAGTTCGCTCTTCTAGGGCTGCTCCAATTTACCCTAGTTCACCTTTTTTGATCTGCCTTAATTTGCCCTTTTAGGGTGCTCTAATTCTGCCCTAATTCGACCTTTAGGGCTGCTTAAATTGTCCTTAAATTCTGCCCTAGTTTTTCTGCTCTTAGTAGCCTCCAATCTGCTCTTGAATTCACTATCAAGGTCTGCTCCAGATTGGTATAGTTCCCACTTCAATATCTGCTCTAGTTCGCTCTATGGGTATGCTCTTCTTCTTCCTATTCGAACCTTGAATTTCGCTTCTAAGCGATCTGAAATAAATTGATCAAGTAGAGGATAAAAATGATTAAGAATATGCAATTGTAATTCTTCTCAAGTACTTATCACATTATGTTTTCGGTGAGTTCCTTGAGAAGATTTACTCTCTTTATTTATACATAATGATGACTCTGCCAGAGTCATACCTCTATCCCTCAAGGACTGGCCGACTTGGGTCCATAATCATAATATATTCTTTTATATTATTTGCTCCATATTTAATTATTAAAATCAATCCTTAATAATAAATATAACCTTTTATATTTATTATTATTACCCAACTGATTTTATCATAATTAAATATATCAATAATATATCAAATATATTAATTATTAATATTGCCACTTTGTCCAATGCGTTGATCTTTGCCGTAAAGGCCAAAACATTAACACAACCGACAAACCAGCAACTCTACAATTCTTTGCGTTGTCCATTATGACTTGGACAACGTTTCTAGCTCCCACTTGTTCAATGGCAGAGATGAGAATATCAGCAATAAATGACCCATCTTTTACTTGCCCCGCATAATCCACGGATTTCAAAAACATTGCCCCTTTAGGGGACACCGCCATGATATTGATGAAAGGACGATTTCTTACATCTTTCCACCCATCTGAAACAATTGATACCCCCGTCTCAATCCATGAATCCCTTATGGGCTTCAATGTGTTGTCCTTACGCTTGGCCTTTGTATCCAACAAGGTGGTCCGTACTCTCTCCTAACTGGGGTCCTTATACCCCCTTGAAGCTTCATTGGCGCTCTTCAACATCTTCAAGTATGGGGAGCGAACAAACACTAAAAGGCAGCCCATTTGCATATAAGCATCTTGCCACATCAATGTTGGCAATTGCCCGAGTCTCATTTTGAAATGTAGTTTCCTATGGTCCCTTTCTTTTGTGCGCAACGTGTGTTTCAATTTTAGTATCTGGACCAGTTGAGGTAGTATAAAAGGGGTGGTCTTCTATCACAATACTTGTAGAGGGGGGTTGCATTCCCTTTGCTTTTTCAGTTTGACTGCCAATGGCTGTATTCTGTCTACGTGCTTTCGTTTCTTCTACTGCTTCACGGTTTGTAATATACCTTAATACTGTTTCATTTGCTATAGGCGCACCTTTTTTCCTAGGGCATTTCGCGACTCCTCTTGCAGGGTTTCCACCCAAATGGCCTACCACCCGATAATATGAACTATTCCTTTCTGTAACACAACCTCGACATTTCCAGCGGAATGCACCGCCTCCTGGAAAGTGTCTTGCAATATCAACATACTTTTACAAAGGAGAATCAAAATGGGGTTCTATTCTTTGTTCAGTATTGCCTACTGAGGAAGAGGTAGATGCCATTGTAGTTCCTTTTCCTACTGCAAGAAATTTTATACATATTCAATATAAAAACGAGATAATGAAAAATTCAAAAAAAAAGGGTAGATCTTATGGACAATGAAAGAGAAATAACAAAAAATTAAAAAACCTGAACAAAAACAAAATCAAATGGAAAATAATTTACCTTTTCCACTCATTGTAAGCTTGCAAAGGTGTAGGAATGAGGCACACACACTTGAAGAAGATCCACAAATCAATCATCCAACTCGTTGCACAACCAAAATCTTGCTCAACCACCTATTTGCTGCAGCTCAAGAGAAAATAACCTTTTTGCACACCGCAAGTGAAATTTAGAAGCCAACATAAGCTTTTATAATTCACTTTCTAGTGTTGTGGATGTCAAAAAATAATTAAATTTGCAAATAAATCAACTTGGCCGTTGAGTTTGACTATCTACAGGACCAAGTTCGCTGTTTTTTCTCTTGGTCTGCTCGGGTTTGAACAAGGTGTGGTTTGGTTCGAACCACCCCTGTGGGCTGGACCCTGTCTTGACCCACAGTTGGACTAGACCAAAACCGCAAACCGGTTCATACCGTGGCTGGTATGGGGGCCCTTAGGGGCGAATTAGGTTACTTAGCTTAATTTAGGTCACACAAAGCGTAGAAGTAGAGGACAATGAACAATGAACATTCCAATTAATCTATGAATATGCAATTGCAACCATGTATATGAAATTATGATTAAATTAAATTTTGAAAATAAAACTAACAAGAACAATGAACGTTGCAATGAATCTCTCTCCTTTCCCTCTGTCTTGCTCTTACTGACCCGTCGTATATCTGCTACATTTCAATCACACTCTTTCACTCCTTCAATCGCTATTTTTCTCGTCTTCAACCTACTTGTTGAAATGAGCTTGCGAGTAAAAATGAAGGATTCAGAGTGTTAAATAGAGTTTGGGAGGCATTAGTGGGGTGCATTCATCATTATGGTTTGGGCTTGGCTTGTATTACCCAAACAAATTTTAATATTTTTATTTTTTTCCAACTTTTTGAGTGACTGTGTAGGGTTCTTTTGGGCATCCCTAGGATGGTGTAGGATATCTGTATTTCCACAGGATGTTTTGGAGACAGCTAACCATAATCACCATCTTGGTGGCGTCCCTTTGGTATTGATGAAGGTGGTGAAAAATCCCCCTTACATCCCCACATATTTATTGGAGACTACCGCGTCCTCGAAATGCTAGGATTCTGAGGGGTGGTTCAAGTCCTTGTGGAACAGTTATAAAAATTACTTGCCATTTCAAATAATTGTAGTCATGATTTTTTGAAAAATTTGACCTACTATTCTGTGTAGAAATAAAATTGGACTTGCTTTGATATATTGCCCAAAAATTTGATTATAAGAAGTCACATTTTTGCTTTTTAAGTTTAAAAGAAATTCCTGATTTTAAAACCCTTGATGATTCTATATAGATTTGTACATACATTGCCTTTTGTCTTGTTCTTTTGCTATTTCTTCATGTTTTCATCAATATTGAAGCTCCGATTGAGCTTTGATACCTCATTGCTTGCATTGGGCAGAAAAAGATTACGAAGATATTTGTATGACTCAATAAGATGAGGAATGAAAGTATGCTTATATAACATTATAAAGGACGTATCTAATGTAGATAAGAAACACTGATCTAATAAAGCCTAAGTAACCAGATTCCTCTGCTGAGGCCCGGATCTTGGTTCTGGTACTTCCCAGATCTAGATTCCTCCTGGATTCCTCCCGGATTCCGGAATGAAATCCGGATTCCCCGTGGATTCCTTCAGTGAGGAATCCACAGGGAATCTGGATTCCATTCCGGAACCCTGTCAAAATCTTGGAGGAATCCAGGAGGATCCACATGATTCCAGAAGGATCGACGAGAATAGTCCAAGATTCTGGGCGTTAAAAGACGGGCCCACTTTGTGTTTTTTATTTTTTATTATTTTTAAATATTCAGCATGTAATAACATTTTGAGACTTTTGCAAAGTATGAATATGATATAATCATATACTGACAATCACGGATTTATCATTTTATGAGAATCACCCCTTCTAACTTCTTATTATTATCATTATATGTTTGAACTTGAAGTTTTGAACTAATGGTGAATGAGGCTTGACATGTTACATGTATGGAATCTATGAATATACATACATATATAAATTTATAATATATATATATATATATTTTTCGAAAATGTCTATATATATACTCGCAGAAGTAGGATCTGGCCCAAAAAAGTTTTTGCCGAATCTCCGAACCCGAACCCGAACCCGAATCCGAATCCGAACAAGAACCAGGATCGGCTACTTAGAATAAAGCAACAAGACCAAAACAAACTAAAGTAGGAACAACTTTATTAAAACCTAAGCTAAAAGTTAATTGACCATCACATACTTTAGTATGTAGCTTGTGTTGATGATTATTATTTAGCTCATGGTAAAATGGGAATTTTTTTTTTTAGTGCCAACCCTTTTAATTTTTTGGGTTGTGGTTTCTTCTTCGTTCTCGTTTTTGCCTATGCTAGCCTCTAGCATAACAATTCAAACTCTTTATTCTACTTGAATGTCTCTAGATAGAGAATGAGGTTTCTAAGTAAGTAGGAGTTATTTCCACAAGAAGTCAAAATTGTGATATTGCTATCAGGATTCAACTATGTAGTTTTTGAGTCAAATTCATTGATCCATGTTTCATCAGTAGTGGTTCTCAAGAACCCATCTCTCAAGAGAATGAATGGAACACTTAGCACTCATTGCATCTAGGTGATGCTCATAGGGGTAAAACAAATACCAAAATGTATGGACACTTACTTCACCATTAATCACCAATCAACAATATCTTCCATTCAACTACTACTTCTCAACATAAATGAAAATCCTACTCTAAGTGAGGAAATGTAGAAACCATACAATACTCCAAAATAATACAAGTCATCGAGATATTTCCACAAGAAGTCAAAATTGTGATATTGCTATCAGGATTCAACTATATAATTTTTGAGTCAAACTCATTGACCCATGTTTCATCATTAGCGGTTCTCAAGAACCGATCTCTCAAGAGAATGAATGTCACTTAGCAGTCATTGCATCTAGGTGATGCTCATAGGGGTGAAACAAATAGCAAAATTTATGGACACTTCACCATTAATCACCAATCAACATTATCTTCCATTCAACTACTACTATTTCTACTCAAGATAATTGAAATCCTACTCTAAGTGAGCAAATGTAGAAACTATGCAACACTCCAAAATAATACAAGTCATCCACCATGAAGACAAACAATGAATTTTGAACAATTTGGTAGTATTATTAAAACAATATCTCTGAATTTCTCCCCTTTTACAAATGGTTTGAATCGCCCTTTTATAGAGGCTCCGAGTACAATGAGTGGCCAGGATCGATTAAAGATCAAGGGCCAAAGATTAAGCCAACACAACCCTAATTAGGGTTTGCCCTAACTAATAGCTACAAGCATTAAATGCTGACTGATTACAATGAAGCACCACCTTGTGGGCTAGTGAGAAAATTACATTGCTTTAATTGACCAATCAAAAAATAGGTTAGGTATGGACACTAGGTGGACTCCACATGCGCACTTGGTATGATCTGATTAGTTGATCGTGGACACGTGGAATTAGAAATTTCTAATTGGTTGAAGATGAATGGATACCACTTCAATCTGCTTATCTTGTACACTTTATTAATATCTCTTGGAGATGAGAAAATATCTCTTGATGCTCAACACTATTAAGTCCTCAATCCATTGTGATGGCTCATATTCCCAAATTAGGTCATCTTCATGAAGTCTTTCGTCCTTTGAAGCTCTTGACCTCGAAACCTTTCTCCTTGTCTCAACTTTGAATTTGTACTTGTACTTGTACTTGAAATCTTGATGTCCCAATCTTGATCTTTGCATTTGTAGAAGTGATGTAAGTACTCCATGTAATTGAACCTTTAAATTGAACTTGTATTTTCGAAGGAAATTCAAGTTTGTAATGATTTTCTCCATTTTCTTGTAGACTTAATCATGATGTTGCACATGCTCTCTGAGTTTCATTTTGATTACATGAACTCGATCTTGGATTTCCATTTTCTGGATCTTGTAACCTTCATCTTTTGTGCTTGGTCATGACATGGTGAATGACTTGTAACTTGTTGATAGCTGGAGTCATGCTCGTTTTGAGCCCGTCTTTGTTGCCTAGAGTCAAGTCCATCTTTGGCTCCTGACATATTCGCTCTGAAAGACAAGAACACTGGTCAAAATCATATATCATTTTAATTTATTCTCATCTAAATGCTAGTGGTAAGAAACCAAGATCCTAGTGAAATCATCTTTAAATTATTCTCTTTGAATTCAATGGAAGATCTTGCTCCCAAAATCTGATTATATCTACCAAGCAAAATGTGAACTTCAGCTTACAACCCTCGATCAAAACATCACCAATTTCAAATTCTTCCGAAAAGAACATACCTACAGCCCCCTATTGTCGCGATAAAATCACATACCTTGCTAACTTGGAATCGAAAGTTTCTGATTTTAACAATCTTGGATCTGCAAGTTCTCAAGAAAAAGAAATGATTATCCTTGACAGAAATATTCATTTCTCTCCCTCTTCCTCAATCAATCTGCTCCTTATTTTCGAATTGCAATGATGTTGAAATGAGTTGAATTCATCTCCTTTTATAGGCTCCAAGGTGAAGAGGTATATCTCCAGTCCTCAAGCCAACTTAGCAATAAAATATAGTAATTGCAATTCAAAACTTATGATAGCTGAATGGTTAACTCTGGTTCACTTTGAATTCATTGTTTATTTCATGCGATTTCATTATTTGTAAATATGCTATCTCCTTGTTTTGCTCCATGTCAGCGAAGGATTATCATATGCATGCCACTTGGATTTGGCATAGACGTTGGGCAAAGTAATGACACCTAACTCGGAAAATACCTGCCCGTTGGGCTTGAAGACTATGCACAGCTCGGATTTAGCCCATGACTTGGGCGAAAACACTTGTTCTTTCATCAAAATTATAGGCTCATAAGAAAAGGCGGAAATCATGGGTTCGTTGGGCAAAAAACATAAGGCATGGAGCAGAAATCTTATTGGTGTTGGGCTAAGTACATAGTCCCTTTTCAGAAATCAGAGCCGAGTTAGGCTAAATACCATGTCTTGAAGTAGAAATTTGCAATGATTTGGGCAAGATACATGGTCTGGAGCGGAAAACACCTTGCTCTTGGGCCAAGTACCTTGAATTATCAGAAATCACCCCTTGATTGGGCAAAATACAATGCATTTTCCTAGTTTAGATCAGAATTCACCATGTCATTGGGCTAAAACATTGTCTTACTCAATACTTGCCTTGTTCATTAGGCTTGCACTTGATCTTTTCCATTTGAAATTAGACTTGCCATTGAATGTACTTTGAAACTTGACATGGAACTTGACTAAGTTGGAGGCTCAATTTATCGAATTAGCTAAGTTTGTCAAGCCCATGGGGTTGACTTAAACACTCTCACAAATGGCTAAGTCAAGATTCAACACTAATCTTCACTCAAACTTTGCAAACTTCACGTTCTTCCCTTATCACCCTCACTCAAACATCATACTTCCCTTTGGTCTCCCACACCAACTTGATCAAAATGTGATGCCTTTGATAATGATTGTGTAGAATAGTTAACAGTGCCAAATATACAGAAAGATACATTAAAAATTCACAGATACCATACAACCAATTACCAATATTTCACTAACTACCAATATCAATGAAAGATACAAAGTACCATACCAGAACACCAGATTGGCGAGGAAGTGTTTATTCTCTTTTTTATTACCAGAAAACCAACAACCCATACAATAAACCAAACACAAATATATAGTAGCCGGTTGGTTGGGAAAACCAACGGACGCACCTCCTCGCTCCTAACTACCCTCCCGACAATTCATAATTAAGTCTTAATACAAAATGACTTTATTTCCTACTACAGATTGGATCAAGTCGAGAATGAATTGCTTTTCCTTTCTTCCTAAGGCCTGGGCACTTCAAAATTATCTAACTAAATGTCTGTTTTGATGCTTCAACTGAGAATACTTACCTTCTAAAAGACTCCCCTTACCCAAAACTTGGATTGCTAAGACCTGCAAGACTTTGAAATGCTGCCAAACTACTCCAAAGCTCACTCCAAATAACTATGACTAACTGCTAAAGCAAAAAGAGGGGCCCCCATTTGCAATGGGGTGATGGTGTGAAAAGGTCACAACACATAGCAGATTAAGTTATTTTCTGATTGGAAGGTTTGGTGGAGATTCAAGCATATTGCATCTGAAATATTCAAATATTCTCCGCCATCCAATATCAGCACCTTCCAATGCTGGATATTGATTTTCTCCTATGGATTGTAGTCTGTTCTCATTGTAAACTGGCACAGTCTTATTTCTGCAATAAAGGTCAGAGGCGACACTGTTCTGAGAATTTATCATTTGTATTTATATTCTCTGTTTCTGTTCCTGAAAGAAATTATTATCTTTGTCAAATTAGCAAACTCTGAAGCTTTGAACAAAATTTCAGCAGCATTAAAAGTTCGATAAAGTTCAGAAATGAAAAGTGTATAGTAAAAATAACAGAGGTGTCTAAAAAGGATTCTCACAGATTGCCTTCTTTTGGAGACTAATTATATATTTTGGTTTTATTTTGATTGGAGAATAAATTGGGTTTTATTTTGAATGGAGAGTAAATGGTTTTTCCAATAATGATCATCTTTGGCTGCTCTTAGGTAAGCACAATTTTGCGATGCATCATTGCCTCTATATAGGAAGATGATTGTAAAGTTTATAGAAAATGTGAGTTTCAAATAATACCTTCTACTGCATCGATATCTCCAACACCATTATACCTTACTGGTTTGTTCTTACTAATTAGATAATTCGGTGTTTAATAGTGGCTTGCCTAAGCATCTTCAGTTATCTTCAAGTAGCACATTTATGCTAGGGAGACCTTCGACAATAGTGAATGTTTAGTTCTTCGTGAGAAATTCTATGTACTAACGTGAAATTTTAGGCTAAATTAATAGTTAGGATGATAGGCTTGGTCACCCAATCTCCCAACAATGTGGGTTGATTATCAGTCAACATGTTTTTTTATTCGGTTGATGACGAGTTGTAGCATGCTCTTGGCAATGGTACGCTATGCCATTTTTGCATTTTAAAATGCTTTTCTATAAGTCTACTGCTTTCATTAGCATGGTAGTTTTAAGTTTTTAACTACTTTACTTGTGATGGCTTTGTTCAACTCTTCGTAGCACGACGTCATATTTGCACGTCCTTTCTAGTAGTGTCATTTTAGAAGTTATAAAATACCAGTGTTACACCGGTACGGGGGTACGGGGGGACGCCGGGATGAGTTTCGGGTACGCGAAAAAAAAGGGCCTCAATTTCGGTACGGCGGGGGTACGGCGGCGGGGGGATGAGG
>MU226248.1:1521324-1579604 GCA_018584345.1 Thuja plicata
ACTCATAGTAACTAAGTAACATAATGATAATCATAAAATTATATTAGTTCTATGATTCTATCAAAGATTCAAAATTGAAAATTCATTGTTCAAAGATGAAATATTGATATTCAAATATCATAAAGATAATCATGATTACAATCAACAATGAGTAGCATGATATCAATCATGATTCATGATTCAAATTACACATGAAAATGAGTACAACTACAAAATCATCACATCAAAATGTAAGGAAGGGAGGCCTCTAATCATCCCCGAAGCCAAAGTCCTCATCACTAGAACTATCGGACTCCTCACGGTCAAGTTCCGCCAAAGGAACACCAACTAGCCCTACATCGGCTTCTGCTGCAATCTCGTCCTCATCAATATGAGATGGATGAGAATGTCAAATGAAGTATATGGGCCTTATGAAGGCTTAGAGGGCCTTATATGGGACCCACATCCTTTTAGGGATCCATAAGAACCAATTAGAAAACCAAATTTTATTTAAAAACTTAAAAAAAATCCACTTTTTCATGTCTGCCACCGGCCGCACCCCGTCAAGTACTTCAGTACCGAAGTACTGAAGTACCGGACGGGTGCGGCTGGGGTGCGGCGAAACTCGGGCGGCGGTGGGGGTGCGGCGGTACGCGGAGTACCCGTCCCGGGGACGTCCCGGTACCCGGTACTCCGGGGTTTTGGGCCGGGTACGCGTCCCCGGGTTTCACTGTAAAATACTTTTCTTCACCCTTTGCCTTGAAGTTTCTTTCTTGTCTCCACATGGTTTTAGATAAACAACTATATTTGCTTGGGTCTGTGTGTTGTCCTATGCGTCCTCATCTTTAGCAACATCAATCGATTTGATAGTTATGTTGGATTTGTGCATTGGATAATTTGTATCATCTTGGTCTGCTGGTCCACACCATCTCTAGAGAACTTCCAATTTGCTGTGATTTTTGGGAAAATCCTCATGCAAAGTCTTTCCAATCATTACCTTGTTGACTTTGTACAATATGCTAACCTTTGTAGTCATTCTATCCGACTCAGACCTCCGAATTTAGATAAGGTAAGATAAGATAAATTTATTAATGTCCAACAAATGACCACAAAAGGGGTCGAAGGGACTGCCGAACAAAACACAAAGGCCCAACCTGTAGCAAGGGCACCAAACGATACCTGAAGAAAAACAAAGACGAAGGAACAAGAAACAAAAAGAACCACAAAGCCAGAACCGAGGGGGAAGAAGGGGAGGTCCAAAAGGGAAAACCCCACCCCGCAAGTAACTTGAGCCAACAAGAATCTCCAAACATAAGGGTAAGCCGTGGAACCAGCAGAGACACCAGGCCGCCTTTGAGAGGTCCTGGAAGAAGAAGGTCAAAGCTGAAAAGAGCCCCTTTGAGGCCTCATAGATGTAGCGTGACTGGAGGGGGTGGGGTGGGGTGTGGCAAACTGCCTCTTGGTAGCACTTGTCGAAGAGAGCCCAGTGAAGGAGGTGATAAGCTGAGATGAGTGTAGGTGCGCGTGAGGTTGATGCTGAAAAAAGCTATCACGAAGCTTGGTAGCTTCTTGGAGATATAGAGCAAGGCTCCTTTGATCTGTGAGTCTGAAAAAGGTAGAAAGGTCCCGAGTGTCCCTGAAAAGGTAGTAAAATCTCCCACGAATCTTATAATAAATAGGGCAACAGAAAATGAAGTGGTCCTTTGACTCGGTCTCCCCAATGTTGCATAATTGGCAGATCTTGTCCTTTCTGTCAAGTTGGTGATCAGTCTCAGAGTAGAGCCTGTGAGAGCCCACCCTAAAGGAACCAAGGGGGATCGTGAGTGAATGGTAGCAATGGTGTAATAAGTAAGAGGGGCAGACACTGAGCTCTTCCTTCATCTCAAGGAAGTCGTCCGCATAGAATGCCATCTTGGGGCATAGGCCCCCATGAAGGTTGACCCAAGTAGTTTGGATGTACTGCCTATATATGTTAGTCTTGATGTACCTGTTCAACTCCTGTTTGGGGCGAAGGAGATGGGGGGGGGTCATCAAGAGAGTACACGAAGGGGGGGGGAGATGATCCATCAAAATCCCAATAGACCAAAGGAGGGTCGAGGCCTCAGTGAACAACCCATGAGGCGACCAGAGGAGACATAAGCAATTGACTTTGAGGAGTAGTAGGAAAGGTAAGTGTATCCGTGTCTCTGCTCGTGAGAATCAACAAAACCACATAGGCAATGTAAAAACCAAATCAGATTGAAGATGGCCTCAAGCTTGAAGTGGTGTGCCCCGAACTCTGCAAGGATGATATTATGAGGAATGGACTGCTTGCATCTGATGCTGCGCTGAAGAAGACGAGTCTGAACCCGCTTCACAGAGGCCCAATCCGACCCCAACAGGGAAGGCCCCCAAACATAAGAACCATAAAGAATAGTAGGTATGATAAGAGTGTCCATGAGGGTCATCTTGGACGTGGTGTCCTAGAAGTGGTGTCAAAAGCACTGCCTCTAAAGAAGAGCCAGCGAGCCATACCCCTTGTTGATAAGCGACTGAAGGGCGGGTCTTATACTGAAGCGACTCCCAGAGAACATGACCCTCAAATAAGTGTAGGAAGAAGAGATCTCCACTTCTCTGCCCTTTAAAATGAAGTGGAGGTGAGGTCTTGAGCCCATTGAAAACCATAACCTTGGTTTTCCCCAAATTAACTGTAAAATGCTGGAAGTCATAGAAAGAGGCAAGGCTGACCAACTGTCTTTGCAAACTGTCTGGAAAGGAAGCCAAGAAGACAACATCATCAGGGAAAAACAAAATAGAGATCAGAACTTGGTGGAGGAGGCAACCATCACCCGCAAGAGAGTGCTCTTGAAGGTAACCCTCCTACTCATTAATATAAATGCCAATCAAGGTAGGGGATAGGGGCCAACCTTGTTTGACTTCGACAATACTCCTGATGAAATCTGAAAGCCCGTAAGGAGTGTTGAGACGACCAAGAGCTCCCTCGTGTAATCTCATAATACCCATCAAAACGATCTCAGAGATGCTGATTTCCCAATGCCTCTGAAAGAGGGCTGTCCTCAGGACAAAGTCAAAGGCTTGGCGGAAGTCCACAGAGGAGCACACCTTCAAGGAGTAGTGTCAAGCCTCCTCAATAATAGCTCAGAGCGTGAGGACATTGTCCATGGTCTAATAATCCGACCTAAAGCCGACCTGCTCCCTAGCATGGATGGAATGTTGTTCCAACTCCCTGAGAGAAGAGCATGGAGAACAATGACATACAACTTGGAAAAAGTGTGTCCAATCATAATAGTCATGTAGTTGTTGGGATTCGATACCGAATCCGCTTTGTGGATCAGGTAGATAATGTGATGTGACCAGGAGGGGGGGAACGTCAAACAAACCACCTGATTTAAGAGGTTCAACTAAGTATGAACCCATAACAAGTAGCCATGTTTAAAGAACTTAGCCTGGAACCCCTCCTCATTGGCTGCTTTGTTGTTGTTCATGATCCCAATTGCATCCTTGACATTCATGCAAGTGAAGATATGCCAATTGGGGCGGGGGTGGTGGCCTAGATGAAGGGCTGACCAGGAATATCATAAAGCTCAGAGGTGTGGGGAATCGGGTGGCTAAGGTCAAGTGCGGGGGGGAGGGTAGAGAAACAAGGGAGAAGGGTGGGCGAAAAAGAATTGGGGGAGTGGATGAGGGAGGCACAAAGAATTCTCCTATGTTGGGAGATGAAGATGTGCTTCTTGTGGAAGAGGAGATGGCGGTAACGAGTTCACAGCCCAGTGAAGGAGAGATGTTGATGGGTAAAATTTGAACGCATAGTCTGGTCGAGGGTGTTGCAATCATCATCATACCATTTGTTCATAGGGAAGGTGTTCCTCAACTTGGAGGGGGTATGTCGGGGCGTGGTGAAGTCGGTGAAGGGCAAATGAGAAACATCCTAGATAGAGGTGGAGAAGCGGTCAAACATGGAGGTAACACAACCAAAAGAGGAGAAGTTGAAGATGGAAGGGAGAAGAAGTCCGAGGTGGTGGAAGAAGAGGTTGGGGTCCCCATCCGAAGACCTGAATAGGGTATGGGGGAGGAAGGGTGGTGAGGGAGACGGAGAAGGGACAAGGTGGGGAGAGTCAGATAGGAGGGAGAGACTGAGGAGGGCATGATGAACCAGAGGGATGAGGGTGATGAAGAAGTGCTGATGGAATGGAGGAACGACCCGCTAGAGAGCTTGTAATCAATCATGCTCGCCCCACCACCATGAGGCCTACAAGTGAAGCAGTGGGAACCTGGGAAGCAAGTTAACACATTCAGTATCACAAGATTCAAAGACTAACAAAGATGAAGGAGAAACTAACCATATTTGTTGAAGGGTCTAGAGGCATCATCTGAAGATGTATGAAGCCTTGAGGCAGCAGTATCACTGTTGTCAATGCAAAAGGAGTCCATCAGCCTATCATGAAGGGGCACCTGAGTAACTTGGGTCCTGACATTGAAATTGCCAAGGATAGGAATCTCATAGACAGCTGAAAATTGAGAATTACTATCACAATGATCGGCGTAGGGATCACTGTCGGGACCGTTGTGGACAGCGTAGAAGGAAGATGCTAGAGGGAAGAAATACATTCCAATGAAGGGGTCTTTGATACGGGGGGCATTGCTGCACAACTGGTCCCACATGAATCTAGCAGAGGCATCTCACAAAACAACTAAAATCCTATTAGCTGACTAGACAAGCGACCTTGCTAGAGCCACAGACCCCACTAGAGCTCCTAGTCTCACATCTATAATTGGAGATCTAGAAAAAGCTTGCAATTCTTGGGAGAGGACGAACAAGACTCTCATGTGTTTTAGTGAGAAGGAGATTTGAAGAGCCCAAGGCATCATGAAGTAGCCCCGGGGAAGACCAAAATGACCCGTTCACACTCCAAGAGTTAACTCTGAGAGAACCCAACATGCTATACCCACCCCATGACTGACGAAACTTTCATTTCGCAGCAACAACAGGGTGTTTGGATTCCCACACGGGGGGAAGGAACCCTTGATGATAGCCTTAAGGTTCGGAATAACAACCCATTTGCCATTTTGCCTTGCTGTTGCCACGAGCTCTCTAGACTGTTTCAGTTCGACCACTCACATTTTGGTAAGATCCTACTCCATAAAAACCTTCAAAGGCAATGGGAAAAGCTTCTGGCTTGCTCTGGGAGCATATAAACGGTCAATTGCAGAGCGGAAGCAAAGAAAAAGATTAGACTCGTACCCAATCCAAGCCCTGTCTAATATGATGCCAGTGAGACCAAGATAATCATTGAGAAATGTCAAACCAACAACCATGGGATCAAGGGAGATTGAGTGGAGGCCCCACATCCTGAGGTTGAGCTCGTGGGACCTCCTTGTGCATTCCACGATGAGTTTGGATTGGACAAGTTCTTCCACATCAACAAAAGGTGGATCACAGTTGCCGCAGATGGAGGTCCACGATTTGAGCTACTTCTTAGTTTGATCTTGTAGATTAACCAGCTCAGATTGCTTTGCTTTGATTTCCAAAATGTCCACATCTTTTCTTGTAGTCTGTTTAATATTCGAACTGAGAAGACCCCGCAGCTCAGCATTGTCAGCGACAACTAAAGATAACTTGTTGGAAATATTCTGCCAGCTGTGTTTGAGGTCCTGATTTTCGTATTCAAGTCTCTCCATTCGGTCGCAGAGCTCCTGAATCTTCTGTGATTTGTGTTGGTAGGTATGCAAGGGCGTCGAACAGGGAGCTGACTCTTCCGAGGAGCCCATGAGGAGAGACCCGTAGGCAAGAAAACAACTCAGCACAAAAAGCAAACACAGAAAACTTTTGACAATGATAGAGGCAGAGTTCGTATATTATTATAGTCTTTTCACTGATTGAGTAACCTCTAGGAGACGCACATTAATTTTTCTGTTTATTCGGATATATGAGAGATGGGCTGATTGCTCTGCTTGCTTGACAAATAATTGCACGATTTTGCCCTTCATAATATTTAGAAAGTCCTAAATAAAATGGCTGATTCTTGCCAGATCTTGTAGAATATGTTCTTTGGGTAATTTGCAACGTAACACGGGGACGTGTCCCACCCCAAAATCCCCAACGCACTCTGGACGGGGGGACGCCATTCACGCGTTTCTAGCGGCACCACCCATCGGCCACCATTCGTCGAGGACGTCCCCACATCCCCCTTTGGGAACGGGGACGCCAAAACGTCCGTCGACCCCAAAAGGGGACGTACGGGCTTCCCCCGTCAAAGCACAAAAATAAAGCAATTTTTTCAAAAAAACACAACATTATTAAATTGTTTAGTGTGTCGTTTTTAAACCCCAGGCCATGTCGGGCCCACTTCTTGTGCTAAAATGATAGAAAACCATATGGGGCTTCATTTGCATTCATTTTATCATTTTTTTTGTGTTTGCAACAGCAAGAAGAAGAAGAGTGAAGAGCTCATAAAAGAGTGTTTGTAAGAGTGAAAAGAGTGATTGCAAGCCAAAGAGGAGTGACAAGGAGCAAGAAGAAGAGGAGGAGGAAGATTCTTCACCTTGTTCAAAATATTTTTCAAGCAAAAGGTAGGGCACTATTTTTTTATTTTATTTTCTAATTTTCAAATGATGCATTGTTCATTGTTTTGAGTTTTACTTTTAGTGTTTTATATTTCTTGTTGTTTCATTTTGATATAATTATTTGAGTTTCATTTCTAGATTGAAGTATATTCTTGTTTCATTTCTAAATTCTTGTTGCTTAAATTTTAATTTAAAACTTTGCTGTTTTAAAGAAGAGTACAGGTTGAAAGTTGAAAGTTTGAAACCATGTTGATGTATTTATTGATTTTGTTTTCGTTTGGTGAAATGCAGTTTGAAAATGAGCTCCCACAGTCATGAAACAAGTCAAAGCGTTGATAAGATGGAATTGGAAACTAATTCTCATAGTGATAGTAGCCAAGAAGATTATGAACCTGAGGCTGAGCATGATGATGACACCAATGCAGGGGATGAGCATGAGTAAACTGAATCTCAATCCACAGATAATTGGCCACCTTGTCCACCATCTACTGATAACCCTTCCCCACTTTTGGCAAAGTGGGCTAGGGGTAAATATGATCCTAAATCTCCTCTTAGACAGTTTGCAACGAGGAGAACTGCTCGAACACAATCATGTGGTGGCAAAAGAAAGTGGAAATGCAACATTTGTGGTACAGATTGGTTTGGTAGCATCACTAGAGTGAATGCACACTTCCTCTTTTGGACATGAAAAGGTGTGGGAGTATGTATTTTTTGAATGAAACTAAAAATTTGCATTATAGAATTGAATTCAGCAAGCTTTGGGGTATTTCAGATGACTTGGGAATTGCAATGCCTACTACCTTATCTGGTAGGCAACAAACTTAGAGTATTTAGCAGTCACAGAAGCAGCAATTACAGAGGAGTACACGTATTCCTACTCCTAGATCGCAACAGAGAGCAACATCATTTGCAGGGGCAGCCTTGGGACCTTCTTCCACTTTTAGTGTTCTGGGTGAAGCACAACCCAACAAGGGGAAACGAAAGGTGACTGCTGAAAGTAACCCCATAGCAGATTTATTTAATGTGCGCTTGCAAGAGGAAATAGAGGAATCCATTGGTAGATTCTTTTTTTCCAATGGCATACCATTTCATGTAGCTCGATCTCCTTATTATAAGGATATGGTGCAGTTGGTTGCGAGGGGGGGAGGACCATCATTTGTGCCACCAGGTGAGCACAAATTGAGGACCACAATCTTGGATAAAGAGTATGCCAAGATCAGTACAACGATGGAGACCATGAGGGAGTGTTGGGAGGAGTCTGGATGCANCATTATCATGGATGGGTGGACGGACATTAGGAACCGTCCACTCATCAATATCATAGTTACATGCTCAGAGGGCCCATTCTTTCTCAGGGCAATTGATTGCTCAGGGCATCGAAAGGATGTTGATTTTCAGTTTGACATCCTTCAGACAACTATTGAGGAGATTGGGCCACAAAATGTGGTCCAAGTAGTGACAGATGCAACACCTGTGTGTAGAGCTGCAGGGAGGCTTATTGAGGCAACATATAGACATATTTGATGGACTCCATGTTGTGTGCATGCCATGAATAATGCACTCAAGGACATGGGGAAGATTGACTAGATTAAGGGAGTGGTCAACGATGCTAGAGATGTGCAGATCTATATATGCAACCACCACACTTCACATGCACTCTTCAGGAGCTTTGCGAAGGAGTTCTTGAAACCAGTTGAGACCAAATATGCATCCTATTTCATTCTTTTGGAGAGAATGCTTGAGTTGCAAGAGCCACTGCAACTCATGGTTATGACGAATGAGTGGAATTAGTGGGATGGGTGCAGGACACAGCAGGGGAGGAGGGTGAAGGAGATAGTCAAGAGTGATGTATTTTGGAGTGATGCAAAATACATAGTCTCTCATCAATCCAGTTTTCAAGGTCATTAGATATGGGGATGGGCATGCACCTAGCCTTGGAGAGGTGTACAAGTGCATTGATTCTATGCTTGGCCAGATGAGGGCAGTTGTGCGAGAGAGGGACCACACTTTAGCATTCTACAATGAGCACATTCGGCCTATTATTCAACGCAGATGGGACAACCTAAACACTCTTTTACACATGGCTGCTTATGCATTGAATCCGAAGTGGTACATGGCTAGGCCTAGTAGAGTTACACCGATTAAGAATGATGAGGTGAGTCATATCATGCTAGTCATTGTAATCTTCTTTATGTCTTATACATCTTTTCATAACTAGCATCTTCTATTTGCCAATAATTTGAATTTTAAATTTTTTAATTTTTTTCAGGTGAAGGTAGGGTTCTTCAGGTGCATTGATAGGATGTATGACTCTGAGACTGCTGGGATAATTCACATTGATTGGACCAAATTTGCTACTCTTAAGGGTTATAATGTTGCGGCAAAGGCGGACATAAAAACTATGGCACAACAGGATTCACTTTTGTGGTGGACTTGTCATGGACCGAAATCAATGACCACCACACTAGCCATTCGTTTCTTGTCTCAGGTTTCTAGTTCTTTAGCTTCTGAGAGGAACTAGTCTACATATAGCTTCATCCACTCTCTGAAGAGGAACAAACTTACCTCTCTGAGAGCAGAGAAGCTAGTGGCTGTACATAGTGCCTTGCGTATCACTGACTGCAAGACACGTGCGTACAAGGAGTGTCCAGCAACACGATGGGATGTAGAGCTAGAGGAGCCATCATAGTTTGATGAGGATGAGGATGCTTCAGATGTAGGGCTAGTTGGTGTTCCTTTCACGGCTCTTGACCTTGGAGAGTCTGATAGTTCCAGTGATGATGAGTTTGCCGACCTCCCGAGGGACGATTAGAGGCCTCCTTCACTACATTTTGGGCCTTCACATTTTGATTTTGTAGCTTGTACATGTTTTGATATTCATATCATGCTACTCAATATAATCATCTTTATGATTAGATACTCATAATTTCGATACGCATAGAACTCTTCCATTTGCTGATTCGACTATTTATAAATTATAGTTATAATTCTATTGTTCAAACTTCAATGTTCTATGTTATTAACTTATTGTTCCATGTTCAATGTTCAAACTTCAATGCAATGTAGTATTTAGTTTTACTTTTACTAATAATTCTAAATGTCTTAGACTCTTATATTGTTATACATTTTTTCATAACTAGCATTTTAAGTACCACATGTATAGTATATAGTATATACACCCCTCGCCCCCGGTCCCTTGCCGCCGTCCCCCCGCCATCCCCAAATTGAGGCCCCTCTGTCCCCCCTGCCTGAAAACTTGTCCCCTCGTCTCGACGTCCCCCCGTCCCCCAGGGCGGTGTAACTATGGTAATTTGCCTAGGTGTGGCCTTTGTCTTGTATTCTTAAGCCCACGAGCCTTTGAACTCTTTGTTTTTATTTCCATCAGTAAGTTCATCATTCATAGTGTATCCTTTCTTAGAGTTTTGCTTTGTTGCTCACATCAGAATAATTATCAATCTACACTTCGTCTACAACACGAGGATGTTTTGTTTGTATTTTCAATGGACATTGTTTTATTGTTTTGATCTTTGCAAGGTGAAGGTGGCACCACCTTCATCTTCTTCTTAGTGAGGTTATGAATTCCTATTCGAACTATCTTCTGTTCAATTGATTTAGGTTACTTAACCCTGCAGGTATTTGTGTTTATGATTGCATACACGAACATTTTCATGCCCTTATTCATTATAAAAGGCTATTCTTTTTTAAGAATTCTTGTTGGTTGGTGTTGCATCCATTTGCTATTCTCCGTACTGTCGTTAGGAATGATTACAATTAGTAATGTTCATCAGTTTATCTGTCAACCATCCAGTAGTTTCATGTTTTGCAAAGGTGCACTGGATCACCAGTGACTTTTTGTGGCTTTACTTGTCTTTCTTGACGTGATTGCAATGTCAGGGTTTCGTCTTCAAGAGTATTATCTTATGCTTGTCTGAAATTGTCATACAATAGTTAAGTGTTTTGCAATGGTGTACTGGATCACGAGTGACTTTTGTCTTTCTTGATGTGATTGCAATGCCAAGATTCTTGTCTTCAAGAGTATTCTCTTATGCTTGTCTGAAATTGTTATACATATCTGAATACTTCATCCATCTAATAGTTTTGGAAATTAGGGAAGCTTTAAATATTTTGTTGCGGTAAAATAAGTATTGATAAAGAGGACTTTTTTTATCTGTATATTTTGTCAATATCTTATTGGCAGATTTAACTGTTTGTATTTACAAACATTGCTGATTTTTTGTCACACTGCAGCTTCCTTACCAGACTAACAAGGCAGCTTTGGTGGAAAAAATAGCCCAGCTAGTTGATGATAAGGTAAAGAGATTCTGCCTGTGAGAGTAAGAATTTTTACTATGTGTGGTAAGTAGGCATCTCGAATCGGGATATTTTGCTATAAATGGATATTGAAGCATTTGTAAAGATTTGATGCCATGTCATATGGAAATCCTTAATTAATGGACTTTATTTAAGAAAGTGTAAGCTACACAATATGTGTCTGGTGCCACATTAATTGTATTTTTTTTGCAGTTTTCTGAATTTCTTGTGAGTTTTATTGGTTTTTCTAAATTAACATGAAATATGGTTTATTAGTAGCATCTGTTCTGTTATGGATAGATGACAAAAGTTGGTTGTAGGTTTATAAATATATGACAGTTATCTTAAATTTTCACAGATCTTAGAAGGTATTAGTAGTATTCGAGATGAGAGTGATCGTTCAGGAATGCGGGTGGTATTAGAGGTATCCTCTTCTGCAGGTTTTATGAAACTCTGTTTCTCGAAAGTTTAACCCTAGCTTAATGGAAAATAATATTGTTTTTTGTATGGTAATTTCTGATGGTGTCCATGATTGATTGTGTTTTTCATTGAATGTTGTCAACTGATATTACTCTTGGTTTTCCTTTTTTGAAGTTGAAAAGAGGCTCAGAACCATTTATTGTTTTAAACAATCTTTATAAGAGCACGGCACTTCAATCAAGCTTTAGCTGTAACATGATTGGGTAAGGATGGTGAACCTTTATCTAATTTATTATATTTTTCCTATGTTACTAGAAGTATACTTCTTCTGGGCATGATAGAATTGTATCAAAGCAGTTGTGATTTGTTTATGAGGTTTAAAATCTTAAATAAATAAAATATATTTGAAATGCTTGGGCACGTTCAGAAATGTCCTGAATCATAGTTCAGAAATCGACATTAATGTAGTGGCAAACAGTTCACTTAGTGATTAGTTCTATACATGGCTATTATATTCTTGATTGAAGAAGAAATCAAACGCTTAATAGACAGCTTGCAACTATCCATTTTAACTTTTTATTTTGTTAATTTCATTTTATATATGAGAAGAAGTTTGTTTCATTTAGTTTATATTATTATAATCCTACTTATTCTCAACTTCAATCTTCTTCATATGGAAGCACTCTTAGTTTATATACTTTCAAATACCATGCACAATATCCCTTAAGATTTGTATTTATTTTCTTGCAGTTTATGTTTGTTAACTTTATCATATTCATATGTGACAGAATTATGTGTTCAAAGTTCTAGCTTACAACTCTGATTATACATATATCATTTGTTGCTCATAATTCTATCACAATTAATTTCAGTGAATTAATTTCTTCTATGTATAAACTATAAATATTTATTAGCATATATATCTATTAGTATGATATAGTACCAACATATATTATATTGCAATGTCGAAGGTGTCTTACACTAATGAATTTCTGTGTATTTCGATGACCCCGATTGCACACATCATATATTATAATGTGGAGCCATGTCCACGAAGGGACATGACTCCACATGAAGAAGTTCACGTGGAGTCATGTCCTTTTGTGGACATGACTCCACTTAATAACTACCGGCCCCCCTTATTACCATTGGTCTTCTTCGACTTGTTAGTTGATTTAAAACTTGATGATATTATTTTGTCAATTCACTATGTTTCATACTTAGTTATTATTATTAACATAATTAATATATTGATTTCTCATTTACACTTGCATGTATATATGTAATCATATATATATAATAAGGAAGCCATTCTTTATTTATTATATATGCATATATATTATTATATTATTAATTTTGCTAATAATAATCTTGACATATGGAGAGTACTTGTGCTTATGATTTCAATAATGTGATTATTCCGACTGATGCTACAAATCATCAACAATTTTGATATCTTTTTACAATTTGTTGTTCTTGTAGAATTATGGATGGACGTCCTAAAATGATGGGATTGAAAGACATGCTTCAGGTATATGTGTATACTTTATGTTCTTGCATATTATAACTGTTAGGAAAATTTATCAGCATGAACTTGATTGCAAATATGCAAGAGCATGGCAGTGTATGACAGAACGATCATGGCCCAGGTATATTGATGTCTGCTGGAATTGAGGGCAGAAATGACTAGTATAATTTTTTGAAAGCGTCTCTTCATATTCCAAAGTATATTGAATGTATTTTCATTTCATTTGAGTATGGCCTGTTATAATAAAGTGCTATGGCTTGCTGGTGTAGAAATATAATGCAGAGATGTTTGCTTGTGGAAATATCTTACACTATCTTGAGATTTGAATTTGCAACTGACGATACTTCTTGCGGCTATCATGATTTGTTTTAACTTCAATGTATCTTTCATTAAGTATGGCCTCCACTGTTTGACTGGACGAAGAATAGCTAACGCCACCTTCTCATAAATAAGCTTGAGTTGATTCTTACCCTTTAATTGACGACTCTGAAAAATAATGGCTTGGCCCTATTGCATGAGAATTATTCCAATACCATTACCAGAAGCATCATGTTCTACAATTAAATCCTTAGTGAAGTCAGGAGTAGCAAGAACTGGAGTAGTGTACATAGTCCCCTTCAATCTCTCAAATGCTGCATTAGTTAACTCATTCCATTGAAAATAATCTTTCTTTAATAAAGCTGCGAGTGGTGCTGCTATAGGACCATAGTTCACAAATCTTCTATAGTACCTTGTCAATCCCAAAAAAACCCTTATTTTCTTAATGGTTTTGGGAACATGGCTTTCTACAACTACGTGTAATAATGTGTCCAAACTACGTCCCCTCCTTGAGGCCAAAAACTCTTTTGGAAGGTTTAGCATATAACTGGTGATGTTGAAGAACTTGTAGTGCTTTATAATGAAAGATCCCCTTTCTGCCCTGAGTTGAGATTTTCAGATTTTTCCACTTGCTGATTGGAGTTTTAGGGGATATTTTTTGGTGTTTTGACTTGTGTTTTGTTTCTAGGGATTTGTTTAGGTTTAATGCTTGTTTGGTTTTCAATGAAGGAATGATTTTGAATGCAAGTATAAGAAAATAAATTACAGGTAAACAATTTCAGAATTCTGATTTGATAACATCACAACAATTATTGCAATTTTGAAAGATTCATTTCATCAGATGGACAAACAACATACTAGGGGTCCAACGTCTAGCCTGGAAGTGAGTGTTTTATTGGATGAATTCTAATTTACTGCAAAATAATGGCGTCCAAGTAGAACTAATGCCTCCAATGAGGTTTATTTGCTTCAACTATAATTATCAAAAACAATTATTGAAAGAATTGACGAATCTGCTACTGATTCCTCCAGGCTCCAGGCAAGATCACTGAATTTGCCTGATTTTCCTCCAAGAATTGCTCATATCAATCATATACGCCTCGATAAGTCTGATAAATCACTTTTTTTGCTGATTGCTAATGTTGACAATGAATTTCCTTTCTTATTCAAACCCTAATCGCTGCTGTATGAATTATTTGATATCCCACTTGCCTCCAAAGTGGTATGGATGGCTAGGAGAGGCCATGTGAGGGCTGGAAAGAGATATGGCTGCATTAGTTGCCTTCAAAAAAATGATAAACCTCTTTGATCTGCATAAAAGTTCCCTGTAAATGCTGAAGTCGATCTGAATTGAAGCCCAAATAGGAATTCTGGGTGAATTATTCCATCCAGTGAATTGGGGTATTGTCCAATTTCACCTATATGCTTCAAGGAGTTTTTGTTCCTCAAAGTTGCAAAGCTGCTGAATTGAGTTGCAGAGCTCAATTCTCACTAAGCTGATTGTAAAAATGGTTTCTTGATGACCAAAATGACCTCCAACATATTGCTTTATTGACCTCAAACCCTAATTCGTTATTAGGGTTGCATTGCATTTTTTTTAATTAATTTTTTTTCGTTTCCTTGTGTCTCCCTCAACCCCCTTAGGCTCCCTTATTAATAAAATTAAATTGTTTTTAAAAACAACTTAACTAATGTCTCCTAGGCATCATGGCACAAGGAGGGCCCCAACTTGTTACTTTATTATAATAATATAATATTATAAAGTTACATTATTATTATTTATTTATTCCAACCAAGTTAGGAATTATTAAAATATTTCCCGAATTATTCATAAAATGTTACCCTAAAAGGTGTGAACCTGTTTCCAACACCTGAAACTATTCAAAAGGGATCCTGCTCTGCTTCATGGTCGCCTGGGTGGCCAACTGCTAGTTCTCCCTAAAAAATAGGCCTCCCTAAAATGTAGGAACTGCCCTTTGAAAGTCCATAATGGCTCACAGAGCCCCTGCAAAGCTAAATGATCCTCTGAATGCGTCCCCTAACCATACTGTTGACCTACAGGAACTCGAGTGATAGGTTAACGTCTGCTCATCTTTCTGTCTCCTAAGAAGGGGACAATACATATAACCATGATGTAAATGTTTGTGCCACGACTTACTATTATTTAATATATCATCAAAGAACATCAATACAAATTTACTCAATAAATGTCTAACTCTGTAAAAAACAAAGCTGCATTCACTTCATCTGATAAATCATCAATAATTGGAATAGGAAACTTATCTTTGATGGTGTAATGCCCCCTTCTAATGCGACCTTGGAAAATAATAAATTATTAATAATGAAAGATCCCTAACCAATCTGATCTGAATTTTTCCCCAAGTTTGCTGCTGCTGATTAGTAGTTTCGTAGGGTTCATGTGATTTATTGGAAGAGTTTTAGATATGTTTGTCTTTGTGATGGTTTTATCATGGATTGATGCCAATATAACACGTTTTGCAACACAATAAACTTAAAATAATTGACGGATTGCAGTTATCAGAATTCTGATTTTAGGCACATCAAATGGTAACTTTCAGATTTAGAAGAATTGACACAATGAGAAAGCAAATGTTCATACCTGGCGTCCAACTATGACTGAAAATTCAAACCTCTGTTCAACAAACTAGACCTAAAAATGACTGTAAATTAGACTTCGGTTTGATATTCATATCGTAGACCTGGAAATGACTACCGTTGCGTTGAGGAATACTCAGATCGTTTCCAGCTATGATAATGCTCTGATAGCAGTAATAAGCACCCAGAAATACACTGTTGTAGCTGATTACTGCCCAGACAAGATGGCTGCTACCTGTCTATGAACGATTGGGCACAATAAATTCAATTCTTCTCCAAAAACCACAAGCAAGGGCCCTAAAGTCTAAACATATCGCCCAGCTATGGCAGATTGATTCATTCAATACATAGAAGTAGATTGATTCTCTCATTTGATTCATTTGATATCATCCTATGTTCCTATTATTAGACTTTAGTATTCTTAGATGATGATTCGATTTGATGCCATGTTCTATGATGAATCGATTTGATGCTATGTTCTATGCTGGTTTGATGAATGGAATTGATAATTTTAAATTATGTTGCTATGATGAATATGCAATGTTATGTAATTCTGAAATTCATATATATATATATATATATATATATAGTATAGCCGTCCCCTACTTTGGCCCAAAAAAAAAGTCCTGAAAACCTGTTTCCCTGTCCCCCTGTCTCAGAAGCTTGGGGTAACATAGGTGTGAAGACACCTACCTAGCAACACTTTAACACCTCCAAATTGGTCTGAAAATCAGGGGGTTTGGAGTCCCAATCAACCTGCAATGAACCATGGATGAATTTGATTGCAAATAATTTTCTAAAAAAATCGCACCATGTAGGAAGATTTTAGACATTGGTCTGAAAATACCATGTTCTTAGTCCCTCGTTGGCTTCAAATTCGTCCGACAAGACTCAGGAATTTGTCTTGCTATGATCTGCGATCAGTTTGGGCATGAGAAAAAATCCAATGATTTTTCACCAAAATCGTCCCCCTTATAGCAATTTTCACACTTAAATAGGAGGACACCATTGTTGCAGCCAAGTCACCTTATTCTTTTCCCTTGGTGGTCTGATTTTACACAGAAATCAGATTATTAAGTGTTGATCAATGTCCTCTATGGTTTGATTTCCAGCTCCTTAGACCTAGGCGGCCTCCAAAACCAGCTTTTTGGTTTTTCCTTCAATCTCCTTCAGCCACTTTATTATTTCCTTATTCTTCATTGTGGCTGTAGCTTGCCTTTTAAAGAGGTTTTTAGTTGACACATCACCCACACAAGCAACATGGGATAAAACTTTCCACCTTCTAGAAGCTTGTGTAACTACATTAATTATTTTCCCCTTTAAATTAATTAATTTTTATTTTAAAACCTCAAAGGGAAAATCAACCAAGGTAATGAATTGCAAAATTTTTCTAAGTCCCCTTTCACCACTCCAAAAAGGGGGAATCCATACTTCCATAGATTATCCATAGTTATTTGTCTTCCCCCAAGTAGGGAAATTCGATATATGCAAGGATAAATTCACTCATTCCATACTTAGATACTTTTGCCTTTACTTATCCACAAGTGGGGAATTTGATCTAGGTGGGATTAATTTCCGACACTTAGAATTTTTTTTTCCATCGTCAATTACTTCTAAGGGGAAAATTGACTTATCTCTAGATAAATCTAGACTTTTGTTGGGATAATCCTTACTCCAAAACTCAAAATTTGTGTAAGTATAAGCCGAAAGGGGAAAATTACTTTGCATTTGGACTGTTCATCACGTTCTCAATCCTTGGTATCTAGGTGGGGAAAATCGACCCATGTCTAGGCAAAATCTCAATTTTTTTTTTCATGAAAGTGCCATTTAAAGTGGGGAATTTCATGCCATGTTTGGATTTTCATCATTTTAAGTTGGAAAATTCATGCCATGTTCAGATTTCAACCATTTTAAGTGGGGAAATTCATGCCATGACTGGATTTTGTGCATTCTAAGTTTGGAAATTCATGCCATGTCCGGATTTTGTGCATTTTTTTAAAGAAAAAATGATTTTATTTAAGATTTTGACCATTTTGAGTATGGAAAACCAATTTTATAAGGATTTTAAGGTGTTGATGGATCAAATAGGGCTTTATAATGTATTTTTGACCATTTGACTGGCCAAAATATTAATACACTTAGGATAACAGGCTCAACCCACTATAACTTGGCTCCGAAGGACTTCAATTTTTATAACTCCCATCTTAAAATCACACTTGGCAACTTGATTATTCAACCACTCCTTAATCTTTTAAGTTCTGAACCACCGCTCTTACTGCCAAAACCAGTCAACTGCGGGCGAAAAAGGGGGCTCCCATTTGCAATGGACCGGGGCGATAGTGTGAAAAGGTTGCAATAGGTTCTCTAACCACCTTATAGCTCAACCTTTGTTGTAGTCTGAATTGCCTGAGGGGGCACATGTGATGCGTCTTGTGGTTAGAACAAACCCACCTCATATTTTGTGTTCCTTTAAACCTCCAATAAATAATTTCTCAAAATTTTCTTCTATAACATTCTCCACTCTTAGAGACAATGCTATAAATTTTTGAATATAATCCTTGACACAACCAGTTTGCTTTGATTTAGTGAGTTCGTAAAAGTAGCCGACCATAACATTATCTCCATAATTGGCAGCTAGTTCCTCTTGAAAAATTGACCAAGTGACCACACGACCCTTCATTCTTTTGTCACTACATAACCAACGATTCCAAATAAATTGGTCTGGTTCTAAATATAATTAAGCTATAGCCACCTTTTTTTGTCTTCAAACATACTAGAGGTCAAAGAACTGCTCCATTCGGCAAAGCCAATTAGTCGGATCATTTCCATCAAAGTTTCTCATTTCCAGGTGGGTATGAATTGGCTAGGAATATAATTATTGAAGAACTGATCATTCTTGAGATTCGAGTCAAACCACAAAAATCATGTTCCGTAAAAGAATTATCTTCCATCTTATTTGGAGAGTCTTCTCCCTTATACTTCATCTGTTGAATAAGAATTTGCAACTTTGTTAATAAGTCATTCATGTCCGTTTCTAATGTCCTTGATAAGACATTCATGTCTGTTTCCAAGTTCCCTGATAAGTAATTCATGTTCTCGTTCACATTCGAAATCCCATCATTCACCTCCTTACTTATTGAAGCAATACCACCTTTGACTTTGTTCATCTTTTCACTAGAGATAATATCCACAATTCCTTCATCCTCCATATCGGGAGATTTCCCAAGTGTGGTGGCATTCTTTTTAAATTGTGTTGATGGACCTGTCATAATTGAAAGTAATAATTTTGCAATCAATGACAAAAATTAAATCAAAATTATTTGAATTTTTTTTTGTAAATTAAGAGGGTCAAAATACCACTTACACCGAAAAATCTCCACCAAATTTACATAATTGCAGCCTTGAAAGTGAAGTTATTGGAATCATTAATTTTGTAATAAATCACTTGTTTCTGGTCTAGTGTCTCTGAAACTTGGAATGTAGACTCTTCAATGACCTTCTCAAAAACCCTTTAAAATTTAGGAAGAAATTCTCTTAGATCTGTGAGATATGTCCTTTAGAAAAAATAGGGTAGAAATCCCAACTCTGCAATAACTTGCTCAATTGTGCTTTAATTTCTCTATAAATTGGACTAAAGGTGCTTCAATATGCTCTTCAAAATACTTTTAAAAGTAGGAAACAATTCACTGAAATTTTGAAAGATCTGGGATTTCCAAAATGACCTCCAAAATTGAAGAAAAATATCTTGTCTTCATTGTGTCTAGATCACACTCTGATACCACTTGTAATGAAATAACTTGCACAAATGAGGAAGATAATATGAAATATGCTGAGAATGATGTATAATAGAAGAAAGTAATAAGCCACTTCAACGCGGCGAACCTCTAAATATTTCTAATGAGAACACACTTCATAAATGATAAAATTTGTCTCACTACCTCCTATAAGTACCCTATCCATGCCTAGCATATCACGCAAGCCAAATTAAATGTGACTGTAGGCCTAATGCACACCTTGTTAACTAAATAGCAATGTAATAATGATAGTGTAGACACCTAAATTTGATTAACCAAACTTAATTAAATTAAGTCCCCTCTTACGCATTTTAATTAATTAGTCATATATTATTTAATTAATTTATGTTAGCCTTCTAGCTTAATTAATTTAATTACCTATAGTCCAATTAATCTAATGGCAACCCACGACCAATTAATTAATTAAATCCCCTCCTATTAATTTAAATAAATATCTCTATCTATCTAAATTAATTCATTTTATGCCCTTCCCTCCACTTGGAATTAAATAATCCCTTTAATTCCATTTGAGCACATGGCTCCTAAATTTAACCCTCACCTAACCCATGGTTCCAACTCAACCTAACCCACTTGCACACACTAATCTTCACTTAATTAAATAAACACCTACTTTTTTAATTAAGCCTCTTCTCATTCTCTCTCCTCCCATCACATCCCCCTAATATGCCCACTTGCCCACGAAGCTAAGCCTAAACACTCCGTAATCATTTGCACAATCCTAATCAAAAGGATTAGAAAACCAAAGCCAACTTTGGTCCCATCACACTCCAATCCCAACCACATGTCATAAAGTCTTCCTTCAATTCTCACACTCTCTTACACATTTGTCCCCTCTAAGGAATATTTTATTCCTTCTTCCCACTTCTCCAAATCCCTTCACATTCTTCAGCATTCTCTTGACACTCCTCAAAATGGTCACATTCCCTAATCTACTCCATGCCTTTATGGCAAATCTACTCCAACCCCCAATGTCTCCTCTTCCTCTCCCATTGTGACACTTGTCACAAAGCTATGCATTTTAGAAAGCACAATCCATGTTCTCTCTCTTGGATGCATCCTAGCCTTTCTTCATACTTGCATTTAGACCATCCATTAGGCTTGCCTCTAGAGCATCCATTAGCCTTGCCTCATGCCTATAAATTGAGTCCTCATCTCCTCACAAATCATCCATCTTTTGCATAATGTTATCATGTAGGTTTAGATTCAAAGCAAACACATTCATACCATTCTATTAATGTTTGTAGCTTCAGTTGTATGATCATTTAGAATACATATAATATATGTTGATTAATAATAGTATATTATATATGTTATATTATTATTAATCATATGAAATTTAATATTTAGTATTTATGTATTATATTATTTTAAATTAATAATTGATTGATGAAACATTATAAGATTGATTAAATTATAATTAATGCTAAGTAGCCGATCTTGGTTTTGGTTCAGATTCGGGTTCGGGGATTTGACAAAATTTTTTTTGGGCCGAATCCTGGTTCCGCGGGTATATATATTATAAATTTATATATATGTATATTCATAGATTCCATACATTTAACATGTCAATGCTCATTCATCATTAGTTCAAAACTTCAAAGTTGAAACATATAATGATAGTAATAAAAAGTTAGAAGCGTGATTCTTATATGACATAATGATAAAATGATAAATAATGATAATTTAAAAAAAAAAAAAAGTCAATGTGGGCCTGTTTTTGGACGCCCAGATTTTGGATTCCCCCCGATCCTTCTGGATTCCTGCGGATCCTCCCAGATTCCTCTTGGATTTCGCCAGGGTTCCGAAATGGAATCCGGATTCCCTATGGAATCCTCACTGGAGGATTCCACAGGGAATCCAGATTCCATTCCGGAACCCTGGCGGAATCCAAGAGGAATCAGGCAGAACTAGGATCATACCAAGAAGCCAACATGGAGGGAGCAAACTTGTCATGAAATTTTCACAATCAATTATAGAAAAGCCATTCCATGCAAAATAATAAACTGTAACTTTGAAAAGAAATATCCCTCTTTTGTTATAGCATAAACAAGCCTTTTAAAAGTGGGATAGAACTATTAGAGGTTGCTATCACATTGGAACATTTTGAGCCTAAAATAACACAAAAGCGACTGTAAAGCACCATTTACCAATAATTGACTTGCATACTTTATGTCTTCTCCAATGAATAACCTTTGTGTGAATGCAGAATGTTCTTGCTAGATTTCCATCATTGGAAGCATTCTCCCATGAAGTAAAACAGCAAGAATGGCGTGTCTTATGAACTAAAACTGACTTAAATCATAACTTATATCAAAGAAATAAATGTAGAGCTGTTCTTGGGATTTTGTATATATTTTTGTTTTCTCTCTTCTGAGTGCGTTTAAATCCAATCATTTAAGAGGACAATGACTAATTTTTATTTTTTTAATATCTTCAGGCTTTCCTAGATTTTAGATGCTCCGTTGTTGAAAGACGTGCAAAGTTTCTTTTGAGAGTGGCTGAAGAAAGAGATCATATTGTGAAGGTAATTTTTTATATTTGAATAACTGACCATATCTTGCAAAACTTAGGTTTGATGGGCATGTTTCCATTTCTGTGTGAAAGATTTGAGCTCTTTTATTGCAATCTTAGCATGTGCACTCTCTTATCTTTTTTGGGTTCCTGAACACACTGACCTTATAAGTAGCTTTAGGCGTTCATAGTTGGACAGCTTCCCTCTTCCCTAATAGGTTCTGTCTTGGCAATTTTAATTATATTCACTTGTTGTGATATGTCATACAGGGTATTTTGATAGGCTTGGGCAATCTTGATCGTATCATCAATCTTATTAGGGAATCCAAAAGCCATTCTGATACAATTACTGCTCTCAAGGAAGGTTTGTACTAATAGTTTCTTGTTTCAGAGATTTTTATAAGTGATACTTTGACGATCATGCAGATTTTTGGAGACAGTAGAATTACATGTTTGGTGACAGGTGAAATATGTTTTTTTATTAGCTGCTGTAAGTAGCGGAAGTGTAATGGTTTGTCTTAATGATGAATTATATTTTCTTATTTATTTTGAATTAAGAAAAGCAATAGGTAAATTTTTTTTTCAGATGATCTTATTTCTGTGACAGTATAGCAATCGTTATTTGCTAGTTCATTGTCTATGTAAAATGCAGTTCGTACTCTTTTATATTTTGATTGAACAGTATGAATTGTTTACACAAAAAACACAATTTTAAAAGGTTTGATGTTTTTCCTTTTGAATTGTCTTCCAATGGTCAAAGATGATTTCTACTTGGAGTTACACTTTTATGCTGATTATATTGGGACCTTTAGTTACAGGTATTTATTTAGTATATAGAATTTTGGGACCTACAAAAAAACACCTAAATAGTATGATTTCGTAGGATGAGAGACCAAAGAAATAAATTATTGATGTCTCAAAATGACCAAGGTAGGTGAATTAGAATGCACCTATAACTACATCTTGCTATTATAGAAAAATAAATTCTACTTCTCCAAGTATAGGGTAATGATGGGAAGAATTCACTACGCAAGTCTTGCTGTGAAAATTTATAGTGCAAATTAAACAATGTAAATCAATAGGTAGAAAACACACAAATTTACATGGAAAACCTAGTAAAATTTTACTCAAAAGAACATTTGAACAAAGATCTTTCATAGTTAATTTGCTATGTTACCCCAGGTTTCTGGGACGGGGGAACGTGGGGATAGGGAAACGGGTTTCCGGGACGGATTTTTTTTTCCCGGAGCAGGCGACGACAGTGGGAACAACTATATAAAAAATAGGGAAAATTTAAAATATTTAGGGAAATTTTAAATATTCATAGAAAAACATGGATAACGCATGCTTATATAAATTATAGAACCTTAACATATAATGTTTGTGTTAAATAATTTAACTTTAGAGTTCACATGAGAGTGGAAATCAAACAAATTATCAAAACTAAAACATTAATTTTATGGAACAACCAAGGGAAAGGTTTCTGGAAGTTTCCAAGTTTCCGGGATGTCCCGGAATCAGGGACGGGTCAATTTTTGCCGGAAACGTGTCCCTGGATAACATAGTTAATTTGAGGAAAAATCCATTAGAATCCAAGTTGTAGAATCCTATTTGTTTTAAACTCTCTGAAAATAGAGCTTGATTTGTGCAACTACATGTTATATACATGTTAAATTGCTATAAATAGCAAGCCCAATTTTTTTATTCGCCCAGCATAAAGGCATCACCAAAGCATCTTCATTCAAAACGAGCTTCTTCCTTTAATGGTGCCGTTTTTTACCACTATTGCATATGCATTCGAAATTCTTTTCAAGCACATGCATTCAAAATCCTCATGAATACTTGTGAATGAAGTTTGATTATTTCTTCCTCTTGCTGATTTCGAGCATTTTAAAGATCCATGAAAGACATTTGTCATTCATTTCTCAATGATTCGTTGAAATGCATTAATTCAGCTGTGAGAATTGGTCAAGTGCTTGCCCTATATATTGCTATGATTGGATTCTTTATCTTGATCCAAAAATCTATTGGATTTCTTTCAGATTCTTCTAGAGGATTTGAGAGAGCTGTTTTCCTTGCATTTCTCAAGGAAGAGGTAAGTCTTGCTTTCAGTTTTTGAATTCTGTTTGAAGATTGTTTAGTGTAAATCTCTTCATTTCATTTTCAGATTTACATGTTTGAATTTTTTTTTAAAGATCCTTCTACTTCCGTCTTAAATTCTCTAAAGTTGCATATGTAAGATGTCATTTATCTTACATATGCAGTCGGGATTGAAAACCCCGTTCTTAAAGATGAGATTTTCTAAAATACTAAGTGTCTTCCCAACATCCAAGAGCTTGCAAAAGAAAACCCCTCTTTTTCCACGCTGTTTGTACCTTTTAAAAGTAACTTGTAATAGGGCATCAAAATCCTATTTATAAGTAACTAAGCTAAATAGGCAGAGCAGAATAAAATGCCCACCTTCATGCTTTTTCCATGACCTTTCATATCACAATCGCTTTCAAGGGCCTCACATCTGATATCAAATGCTTATCCGTATATATATCCATCTCTTATGCTCATTTTGTCCTTTCAAACCTTGCTGTCCACATATGCAATACCCCCAGAAAAACACATTTTTATGGGTTTTCTTCATTTTTAGAAACCTTTTTTTCTTGAAAATAGTTGCTTCCCACTGCTCTAAGATTTCCCAGCCTTATAACCCACTTGCAAATTTCCAAGATCTATGATTTTTGTGCTAAATATAGCTTCCTATGG
The DNA here is from genome assembly GCA_018584345.1 of Thuja plicata. Classification (NCBI taxonomy): domain Eukaryota; kingdom Viridiplantae; phylum Streptophyta; class Pinopsida; order Cupressales; family Cupressaceae; genus Thuja; species Thuja plicata. The sequence continues at coordinate 1,546,144 of MU226248.1, forward strand.
ATTCATTACATGAAGATACACTCATTTTTTTGGAATTTTCATGAAACACTGTCTCATACATCCATACTTGCTATGTCAGAAGAATTTGTTCCTTCCAAGGGTAAAGAGAAAAGGAAGATGAAATATTTGTATGACAAATACCAGAATTCAATGTTTCCTTCTCTGGTTACCTCTTACGTGGAAGATATCAGGGATACAGAGCTTGTTCATTTTGATATGACGAAATTCCTTAAAAGAGTTAGAGTCTTCATTCAAGTTCGAGATGGTTCATATTAAGCAGAGCTACATACATCTGGTGGCTACCTTTCCTGTTGTTGCTTTGGAACTAGAATTCGTGATGGCATGTGCTAAATACTTTGATTATTCTTCTAGAACCATCAGGGATCAAGATGGAAACACCATCATAAGTCTTGATCCAGACACTATTGATAGGATTTTCAAGGTTCCACCCACTCCTATAGTGATGAATATATCCAAGGGAAAGGCTCTGGAGAGATGGAATGGAAATTGTAAGCTGTGCATTAAATTCATCAATGATAACTAGTTAGTTACGAAGAAGCCTAATTTGGTGAGATGGCCGAAGGAGGTGCATAGATCAGAGTTCAAGAAGGAGATCAATGATCTCATTACTCTACTCAGCAGGATTGGGGGACTCAAAGAATCTTATTATCTTGAGCCTTGGATGTACAAGTTCATTTCTATAATAATTAGATCCAAGCAGAAAATATTTTGGGGAGAGATTATCAGCGACATCCTGTGCGAGCAATTATCCGAGGTGCCCACAACTTGCACGTTTTATATGAACTCATATCTAGTTTATATTGCTGCTGCCCTGGGTTCGTTTTCTGGTCTTTCCATAAAAGGAGATAGGTCACTTGTTCCTGTTTGGGAGTACTATGAGCAGCTCACTCTAAGGTCAAGTTAGATTCATTACCGCAGAGTACAAGATGCCTTCTTCGGGTATTTCATGTGCTTGTTCAACAAGGAGATTCCCAAGAAGCGTGCATCAGTTGAGGCTTAAAACAAAGTGAGTATGGATGCCTTTTCCTACAAATGCCCAACTTCATGTATCTCAGAGTCGGCTATTTCAAAGGTGAACCCTATACCTTGCCGTGCTATCCTATGGACAAGATTATTTTGATCTAGTTAGCACGAGAGCTCATGGCGGTGCAATCATACCAGTCAACCCTGCATAGGCCTAAAGTGGGGATTTCTTCACACAATCCATTAAGGATTGGGGGCTACTCTCTAGATACTGTGCCTAAAGCTAAGAACATGGAATACAAACTTCAAGAGATTACACTTAAGAAGTTTGTCTCCAGGAGTTTATTCGATTGGAGAGGATTGAATGATAAGATGAGAAGACGGTTTGTGCATGTGCATCGTCTTGAAGATCTCTGGATAGACATGCACAAAGAGATTGATATTAGAAAGATGGATTATTGCAAGCTGACTATAAAATAGATAATGGATTTCAAACTGGCAGAGATTCCTGATGGCATGGAGGATGATGAAAAGATTCTTGATATAGAATATGAGAAACATCATGTAGAGAATCTGCCTATTCTACCGTCTTCGTGGTCATTAAAGGAAAACATGTCTATTTGGGATAGATTCCAGCCCATCCTGGCTAACACAAATATCTGGTTGAAGAGGAGGGGGTTTGAATACATAAAGGTTAAAATTGGTAAAGATTTTGATCCCGCTGGTCCAGTAGGTCAAAGATCAGAGATCAAGGGCAAAGGTAAGGATGTGACATCAACATCAGCGCATTCAGTTATTCCAAAGCTTACCATCAAAGAGGGTAAGGCTTCAGTTAAAGTTATAGAACTTGAGAGGGTGCATATTGAATCAAGTGAAGATGAGATGATTGAGGAACCTATTCTTGAAGTATCACTCCCCTTAGTCACATCAGAGATCGCGTCTTTTCCAGATTCTACAATTGTAACAGATGAGCCTCCTGAATCCCCGTTAGACGCAGATGTAGATTCTTTTTCTACAGTTCATGTACTTCCTGTGGATCCTTGTTTGGTTACACATGCAATGCCTATATCCTCCGTAGCTCATGTATCTGCATCATAATATCCATTGGACAACTTGGAGAATGTGTTTGATGCATACTCAACGCTTCTTCTCATCACTAGTGCACCCATGACGTTGTTTGAAACTACAATTGCACAATTTGAGCAGTTCATGGCTGAGGTAGCACAAGGTAATTCAACACTAGTGACGATTCAAACAGAGGCTCCTACCATAGTCACGACTGTTTCACAAATGGAGGTAGGGAGTATTGTATCTTCCACGTCAGTTTCAAAATCTTCAACCTTTTCTTTACCTCCATGGTTGAATTCTATTACCCAAAAGAGGAAAAAATAGGAGATTTCACTTGAAGAGTTTGATTTCAAGCAAGTCAATAAGGCCAAAGCTTCAAATAATAAAAGAGCAAAAATATTGTCTAAGGTCATGGTAGATGAGCATGAGGTTAAGTTTGCAGAAGTTGTAGAGCCACTTGTAGATAAACCTACTGGAGAACTTTAGGTTGGTGATTATAAATTCACCAGAGTTGAGCTTGGCAAACAAACTCGGTTGGGTTGTCAACATGATGCGCAAGATGCTATTGCTTCATTTTCGACAAGGAATGACAAATTGTGGGAAAAGAAGAACAAGCAGAAGGTAGAAAATGTTCGTCTTCTAGAGACGATTGAAAAAATGAACAATTCTTCCCAACAAGTTGATCCAATTTCTTCTTCTTTCCTAGAAGAACTTAACAGGTATATTGAACAACTTGAGAAGAAGGCTAAAGCTATGGATGATTGGTGCAATCGTTTGGAGTCGCAAGGTGTGTAGATAATCCGTGATGCATATTAGGTATTAAGGCATGCCAGGGAAACTGTGCAGAATTTAAATGAACTTCTTACATCTTTCAGCCAACAGTTGAAAGTATTGGAAGAGGACTTGAGCGTCTGGAGAACCATGCTAGAAACTGATATGGATGCACTACGTGAATTTGAGGTTATTTCTTCTGTGAGTATGTACCATGAATTCTCAGATTTGATGGTTAATAAACTTCAAGTTGTTCAAGAACTATTATCAGAGGTAAAGACATCTGACAGTTTGTGCAATTAGCAAGATCATATGACTAGAGATATTGTTCAGGAATTAACATGCAAGGTAGTTACTGAGGATGGTGTACTAGCTGAGGAAGAATCTGTTATGATTGAATTCACAAGGATTATTCACCTAGAGTTTGAGGCAGATAGTTTTGATTTCAGCATAATTGATAAGTTGACATATTACAAAGTGTTGTTGGGTAATCTTCAGAAAAACACTGGGAAAAACAAGGTTGTTTTTGAATGTGCAAGAACAGTTCGTAGAGCAACCGTTGTTGCATAGCATACATGCGTACCGGATCCAATAGCTGTACACGAGGCCCTTAGTAAATTCGAGTCCTTCGTGAATGCTCTCTAAGGATGGCTCTTATATATCTTTTCATATGCTTTCATAGTAGTAGTGGAGTTTTTGGGGACAAATTACATGTAAAACAAGAACTTGATGTAAATGCAATCACACATGCAAAGTTGTTCCATGTAATCATGTTATAAGTGCATCAGGCCTTGTAGCATAGAATAAGTCAAAGTTAATTAGTTAGGGATAAGCATAGAATAAGTCAAAGTGGTTAAGGGTTTCCCCTCTCTTTTCCACTTTCCTCTCCTTTTCTTATATAAACGAGTGAGACCTATTGTAATATTTAATCTTTTGTTGTGTGCAAGAAAACTATACACAAATCTCTTGTATTTTGAAAACTTTGAGTTTCATTGTGCAAAGCTGAGCAATTGAATAAAGGAACAAGGATTAGCAAACTTTGTGTTGTTTATCTTGAAAGTTGATGAATGTATTCTTATGTTGCATTTGTTAATCCTTTTTCAAATCGATAGTTGTCTTGTGTGGATCATTGGAGCATTTTGATTTGAGTTTCTGAAGACTTTGTGCTTCAAAAATCAGGATTAATATAAATAGTAGCTGCTGCAACAACTCGAAGATGAAGACTTTGAGCTTCAGTAATAGAGTTTTATTAAAGTAAAGGGTAAAGGGTATTCTGTTGAAGACTTCGTGCTTTCTCGTTTATTCTGGTTTTTAGGATAATCATCTGAAGTAGATATAGGAGGCTTTGTGCTCTTATATTTGTTTCAATTTTAGTTAAAGTAGACTGTTGTGAAATTTATTACGGGTTGGCTGAGACACATTTAGTCGGGTGTAGGTAGTAACCATTGTCCGAGTAGTTTGCTATGCGTGGACTGTGGAAAACGCTGGAAAGAGTGGACAGGGTGGCTGGGAGTTAATACACTGCGACCAACATCACGTACTTTTCTCTAGAAAATTGTGCTTACCTTCCAATTTGGCTGGAACCAACTGGAGTATTTATTTTCTCGGAGCCATGTGAAATTTATTACGGGTTGGCTGAGACACATTTAGTCGGGTGTAGCTGGGAGAAATATCGTGCGGCTTGAGCTCATTCAACAGCTCACGGAGTCGTGAGTTCAGTGCAGAAGGAGCCGTGTGTTCAGTGCGGAAGGAGCCGTGTGTTTAGTGTAGAAGGAGCCGTGTGAAATTTATTACGGGTTGGTTGAGACACATTCAGTCGGGTGTAGGTAGTAACCATTGTCTGAGCAGTTTGCTGTGCTAGGACTGTGGAAAACGCTTGAAAGAGTGGACAGGGTGGCTAGGAGTTAATACACTGCGACCAACATCACATACTATTCTCTGGAAAATTGTGCTTACCTTCCAATCTGGCTGGAACCGACTAGAGCACTGCTGAGATTATTCGAAAGATTATTGCATTGAGGGAGTTGACATAACTCCAGTATTCTCACTTGGGAAGGTTTAATATCTGCTGGTGGTTGCCGTAAAGGAAGACTAGACCCCTCATCCTGAATACTGAGTTATGTAGGAGTATCGAAGGTCTTGACGGGGAAACATTGTAGTTTGTGAAACAATACATGTGAGTTGAGACCAGCAAGATCTGCCTCCACGACGGGTGTCTAACCTGGCGTTAACCGATCCTGAAGCACCTCCTTTACCTACGCGGGATCAACTAACAATATTACCATCAGACTATCATGAAGCTGCATATAACTGTTTGAGCTGCTTGTGTCCGCTGGCTGAGAACACTGGTGTTTAGAATTTGTTGGTAACCACTTACTGCAATGCCATGGCAGGAGATCCGGGGGAGACGCCTTTGCTCACCTATCAGAGGTTGCATGACCGTATTTTGAAACTCGGGGCTGAGAACTCTCAGCTCCATACCACTGTGCAATGCTTATCCACCTCGATGTCGGAATTAAAATAGTTATTACATAGTTTCTCATCTATTTTCACTTCTAAAACAACAGGGATCAAATCTGACTTGGTATCAGTTATTGGGAGTTTAGAAGGATTTGACAGCTACAAAACAGCACAAGCAGATATAGTGGCTAAACACTCAAATTTATTGTCTGAGACCGAGGAGAAGGTTAAAACTTGGGCTTCTATCTGCGATAACACAATTACTGCTGCACCTCTCTCAGGGGTTGAGAAGTTGGTTCAAGGTAAGATGAATGACGAGTGTGTGAGACAGACACGTGAGCTGAATCTGCGTGTTTGTGGTCTCCCCCCCACTGCTGACCCTTCCTCTGCTAGGGTATCCTTTCTCAAGGATCAGCTTGACATCCACGATATTTCACTTGATAGATGCCGGATTTGTCCCGATGGGACTCTTATTATCAGGTTTCTCTCTTTACATGACAGATTGCGGGTTCTTAGAGCAAAGAGAAAATTATTTTCTCTTCCGTCTAAGATCTATCTAGATGAGGATCTCACTAGATCACAGGTGACAGAGTTGAGACAGGCTAGGACCCTTGGTTGCTGAGGCCAGACGTAGTGGTAAATGGGCAGTTATTAGGAACCTCAGGGCACTGATATGGGATTCTCCCCCCAGTTGGTGGGACGCAAGGCAGGCCACAAAGGCCAAATGACGACCATGTCAGCAGTCTGATAAGAGTGGCCCCCCCCCTCTGGCTCTCTTCTTGTTAACTGCTGGAACAGTAATGGTTCTTTTTGTTCATTACCTGGTCTTTTTCATGATGTGGTGGGGTCGGCCGACATCTTAGCTGTCACGGAGACCCATGAGTCCTGTACGCCCCCTCTTGGGTTTTGACGGTTATCAGTGGTTGTCTTTATTCAGGGATGAGGTTCGCTCCTCGGGTGGGGTACGGGGCTCCGGTGGCGTTGCCTGCCTGATTAGAGACATCATCTTCAGTGCTATTTTTGTGGTCCACTCTGACGCACATGCCAGATTTATGTGGATCCGCATTTGCCACGACAGCCAACGTCAGCGTGATATCTTCATCGCGGTTTGTTACTTTCCACCGGCCTCTTCGCCTTACGCCATTCACAGTACTGAGGATGGCGATCCATTTTCTGATTTGATTGAGTGTATTTCCAGTTTCAGCGTCATGGGTGACATCATTATCTTAGGTGACTCTAGTGCACGGACTAGGGAACTGCAGACCCCTATACATGACTGAGGCACAGACTGGACTTGCATTTCTGAACTTGATCCTGTCAGTTTGGGGCTCTAGAGGGTCTCCGAGGATTGTGATGGACCTCTATCTATTTATGGTCGCCACCTCCTCCAGCTGTGTGAGTCTTCTGATCTGGTTATTCTGAATGGCCTACATTGCTTTCCTGGCTCAGGGCTCTTCACCTGTTGGCCACACTGTGGGGGCGCCAGTGTGGTGGACTATGTTATCACTGACACTTCCCTTATCTCTTCCATCCGTAGCTTCACCATCACTCGTCTCCCGCTTGCCGACCATGCTCTTCTAAGCCTTGCGCTTCACTTCTCCCCCCCCATCGCCGACCCCACCTTCCCCGTCTTCCGGTTGCTCTGGATCGTTCACCTACCCGCTTTCGCTTCTGCTTTGTGGAGGGTGACTGCGATCTGTTTATCCTCCACCTTTGTCGTCTCCTCTCGCCTGAGGACTTCTCTGACTGCTGCCTTGCTTCCTCCATGTTTGACCTTCTGACTGCTGCTATCTAGGAGGCAGCTTTCCTCTCCATCGCTCACCGCCCTGTCCGCAGATCCACCCGCCAGTATACTTGCCCTATGAACCGTTGGTTTGATGACAACTATAAAGCCTTCCACCGCACCTTTTGCTCGGCCTTTGAGGCTCTCCCCTCTGCCTTCGCTGACCTCCGCTCCTCTTACCGCCGCTTTTTTCGCTCAAAGAAATGCGCTTACATTGCCTCAGTGTCGTTCCCTGTGCGAGACGCTTATCCAGAACCCTAAGCTTTTTTGGCACACTGTGTTTCCTCGACATCCCTCCCCGCCTTCCACCATCGATCTTAGATCCCTCACCTCCCACACCTCCACTCTTTACGACATTCCTGGCCAGCCGCATCTCCACCTCACCCCTCCCCCTCATTGCCATATTTTCACCACTTCCAGCATCTACGAGGCCGTCAGATTTATGAGATGCAGTAGTGTTGCCGATGAGGACAGTTTCCAGGCTGAGCTCTTCAAGCTCAGTATCCCAGTTCTGAGCTCCTACCTTTCGACACTCTTTAATAGAGTGGTTTGTACCGGCTTCCCGGAGTCTTGGTCGAGACACTTGATCTACCCGATTCACAAGGCTGGGCCTGTCACCGACCCCAACAACTACAGAACCATCATGATTGGGCACACTTTTGCCAAACTCTATGCAACGACACTGAATACTTTTCTTACCCTGGAGCTGGACAGACGGGATTGCAGGGCTAGAGGCCAGGCTGGCTTCCGGACAGATTACCAGACCATGGACCATATCCTGACTTTGCGGGCGATCATTGAGGAGGCTCGTCACCGCTCTACGAAAGTCTATTGTTGCTTCATTGACTTTCGTAAGGCCTTTGATACTGTCCCTCATGCCGCACTCTTCCAGAGACTTAGAGATATCGGGATTTCAGAGATTCTTTTGGCAGCTATCATGAGATTGTATGAGCATGTTGAGGGCAGATTCAGGATTGACGAGGGCTTCTCCGATCCTATCCTGAGCACTATTGGGGTGAAATAGGTGGCCCCCTTTCCTCCACCTTGTTCGGCATTTATATCGATGAGCTCGAGGCTTTTCTCAAAGACTTCTTACTCCCGTGTGATGGTTGTTACCTGCACCAGGTTCTTATTTCCATTCTCCTCTTTGCTGATGATGTGATCCTCCTTGCCTCCTCACCGGAGAGTCTCCAGAGACTTCTTGACAGCTTGGCATCTTTTTGTGACTTGAGACAGTTGGTGGTGAATCTGAGCAAAACACGGATCATGGTCTTTAACTGTCTTAAGACCTCACATCTCCACTTCTACTACCAAGGCCTAGAGATTGAGATTGCTTCTTCTTATACCTATCTTGGAGTCAAGTTCACCGGCCCTCGCTTCAGCCTAAGACCTGCCATTCTGCCCAGGATCAGCAAGGGAATGGGTTCCCTTGCCATGTTGGAGAGACAGTGTTTCAGTCACCATTTTGAGGATACCGCGTCCAAGTTATCCCTATTAGACTCCGTAGTTAGACCTACAGTTCTCTATGGCTCTACTGTTTGGGGGCCGTCCCTCTTGGACTTTGATTGGGCCTCTATCGAGCGTGTTCAGACTATCCTCCTCAGGCGTATCATTAGATGTCATCGGTCCACCTCTCACAGCATCATCTTGGCCGAATTCGTGGCTCACCCCTTCAGATTAGGGGGCCATCTTTGACCTGGTTTGGTTCATCCACCGCCTTCGTTGCTTTGCTGACTCCATTGACGGTTGCCTCAGATACTCCTACCTGGCCTATTGTTCTTCGGTGACGCTCGCCATGTCTGACCCCTCCTCCAGAGCCCGTTGTTGGTATGCCCAGGCCTCATCCCTCCTTGGTTCCATCAGGATTGACATTGATCACTTACCCCCTTACCAGTTCTCTCTTGACGCTCCAACTCACCTCCTCCCTTCTAGACAGGAGCTGAACAGACATGTCAGACTTGACATTTACAAGCGGTATATCACCACGACCTAGATCAGTCCATATGGGGGGTTACGCCCAAGGATGATTTTTTATGCAGAGCACTTTCTTGACATCCAGGATGGGATCATTGTTTGTCCTAGTTACTTATGCCAACGTTGGTGCCATGCTCTTCACATCTCGTTGGGATCCTTTAGGGTTGTTTCCCACCGCCTTCAGGCCCAGACTGATCATCACATTGACAAAGAGGATCGGATTTGCAGGCTGTGCACCCTGGCCGAGATTGAGACTGAGACACTTTATTTTTCATTGCCCTACCTACTATGAGATCAGAGGGAGATTCTACTGCCTTTTCAGAGGATATAGTTCCCTGACTACTTTCTTCAGCTACACAGATCAGAGATGCCTTGCACTTTATCTCCGTCAGACTACCCAGCTCCGCGCACATACTCTTCAGCTTCTTTTCCCACAGAGACAGATATCCGACCAGCTCATAACGGCCTTCTTCTCGCCCTCATCTCCGTTGCGGGGTTTGAAGCGGCCTTGTGATGCCTCCACTACCTGTCACTCCAGATCGGTGAGACCCCGCAGCACCTCTACCCGTCAGCGATACATCTCCAGCAGTTCACAGTAGCGTCGCAGAACTCCTTCTCTCCTGGATCACTATCCTTCGGTGTTGGCTTTCTTTTCGCCTGATAAGGACCCTTAGTCCTTTCTATGTGCTTTCTCCTAGCACTTATTGTTTCTTGCTTTCTTCCCCGGCCACTGTTTGGTGGTCTTTTGGTTCGCTGCTCCTTCAGCTGTACATTTCCTGTCCCCTAGACCCTGGTTGGTCTCTTGTTGGACATTAATAAATTTATCTTATCTTATCTTATCTTATCTTATGTTAAGCATTGTTCTTACATCAATTCTTAAGCAACTGGTATTACCGTAGCAAGAGGAACTGTTTGTAGTGCACTTTAGTTTTTATTGAAACCACCTGCGGTAAGAAGGGAGCCTCCCCTATTGCTGAGAGGAGAAAAAAATTTCACATATTGCTGCCTAAAGTAACAATTTTGCCAAGTTGTAGTCTTAGTGACTTGCAAAATTTTTAGCCAACAGGACAACATTTAAATATCAGATTGCAGATCGGAGTTATTAGACAGCATATTAATCTTTTTATAAGTAGCCAGACCCAGCCATCCAGCTACAGGAATTATAACAAACCCTCTTCAAGTTGGACGTTAAGAAGAATCTTTGGATGAGCCTTGACATGGGTTGATATCAGTTAATATATTTGCAGATCAGGGTTGGAATAGCAGATTTTTACACGTCCCAGGCACTTATATCTTGGCTGCCAGCTCCAGGTAGAGCCAACGTCCATTCCCAGCTGGGCGCTAGGGTATAGTAGCAGCAGACACCATTAAAAATCAGAGATATTCTGGGCTGAATTACCAGAAGGTGATAGCAGGGGGCAATATCAGAAGTGGCAAGATAAATTAATTCAAAATTTGTAGCTGTCCATATTTTCCAGATCTGTACAGCCTGGTACGGTATGTAATGCAGATGTTTGAATAAATTATAAGTCTGAAAATCATTATCTTGTGTGCTACTTCATGTTAGTTACTTTTCAGTATTTTGCCATATTTTCAAGCATTGTATTCATCCTATTCAGAAACAACAAAAAAATCAGAAAACCTTGAAAAAACACAAAAACAATAAAAAAGGCAAAAAACACAAAATTCAGAAAACTCAGTGAGAAACCAAGCAATAATCAGAAATTGAGTGGTTGGACTGGTGGGGATCTTTCACTTTGGGAAGTACTATTCTATTAGATTTGAATACAAATAGGATTCAAAATTGCATCATAATGTGGATAGAATAGCTAGCGCATAAACATTATGAATTTATGATGACTGTGTTTGAAATCATCATAAATTGAACATCTAGGTGGGTTTCAAATCACAATATTTTGCAAATTATTTATCCTCATACTATTAAATAATTTGGCAGAGGGTTGAATACTTGCTCTTGTTTGCAGCTCCTCAATTCGCATAGAATGCTTCCTTTGTGGCTCTACCTTGCCACTGGATGGCAATGACTTATTTGCTACATCAATATCATCCAATCCAATATTTCTCGATTCTGTTGTATTTAGATCATCCATATATTGCTGCTCAAAATGAACAATTTCCTCCATAAACAATGAAAACTTTGCACTGTACATGGTCCAATCACTATAGGGATCAATCTACTCAAAATCAATGAGCTCCATTGATTTGTTTTGCACCTTTTCAACTTATTAGTCTTCTTTGTGTTTATGGTGTGAACAAACAAATACTACATTCATAGGCAAAAGTGCTCCAATGTCAAGACAAAACGAAGAGGGCTAACTTTTGAAGCTTTGAGGTATTTCCACCCTAATGTTCCATTGACAACCTGCAAATACGATATTCAAGAGTTTGCAAGCAAGCAATATTATATTACTAGTTAGAATTTTTAACTTGTAAGATATATGCCATTATTTTATCACCTAGTGAGTAAGTGCATTTTCCTTCGACGACTAGTGGCAATGAAAAAAGCTTCCCTATAATATTCTTATACTTTTTCTACCCTAAAATATTAAGGGTTTTTCAACTCAAATATAATGTCCTTTTCTTTAATGTTTTAGTTTGGTGGACTATTAGCCTATTCAGTGGTTCCGTGTAGGCTAATATGTTCGGTTTGGAAACTCATGATGACACTTTGGTCCGCCGTTAAGACTTGCTTTTATGAGTTCAAGAGGTTGAGATGTGGACAATGCCCTTTTTTGGAGTGGATTTGGATGGTTTTCCCATGCTATTTTTACAAAGTCAGTTCTGGGCACGAATTAAGCCAATTGTTAGGATTGCTATTTTTAGATTGGTTGGTGGATGCATTTAATAATGATATGTCGATATTTGACATAGTTTAGTGGTTTTAAATTAAATAATGATAAGTTATTAAATTATAAAGTTAAATTAAAGATCTAACTTTATTGTTATTTTAATATATTTAATAATGGACTATATGGACGCCCATAATATTAAAGTGCAAAACATTTTGAACTTTGAATATTTGGAATGGACACCACTTTCAACACCTAAGGAGAGTTAAAATTAGATTAAAAAACATATTACCATATTCCTAAGGAGGTGTAGCCTTTTGGGAGACTATGAAAGTAAGTTATTGGGGCTCATTTGTTATGCTTGCTTAAATATTCTAAAGATGATACTTGCTGGTTGGACTTGTTCATCCTGTGGCTTTGTGGTGACGAAAATCCTTGCAAGGAGCATATTCTACATTAGTGAAAGACCAAATCTGGAAGATTAGTTGGTGTTTTCATGCAGGTTTTACAACTGAATTTCGTTGTAGATTGGTTTCTTCAATTTGAATACATAGAGAGGTTGGTGCAGATTGAAGGAATGAGTGTTGATCAGATTTGAGGAGAGATTGCATTTTCTTTACTGGTCATACGCTCACTCTTGCTGGCCATAGTCTTCTTGGGTGGCATGTGACTTCTCCTAGCCTAGTGCTAGGAAATTCTTGAATTTCGGCAGTAGTATTTGGCGTGTCTAAGGCCCCTTGTATTTCTGTTCATTGTTATATAATTTGAAGCTGATATTTCATTGTATTTGGACTCCTTTGTTGACACCAACTTCTTGGTGTTCACAATATTTCTCTCTTCGGCATTTGCGGCAGATGGGTATGTTTGTTATTGAATTGTAATGAGATTTAAACTTTTGGGTGTCTAGTTTTTCTTTTGTACATTACTTTCAGATTATAGCTGATTGTAACCATTTGGAATATTGTATTTGGAAAGTATTTCCTTGTTTGTTGCAATAAATCTATATACCTTGCAATGCATCTCTGCATTTCTATCTTGTTCTATCAAACACATCAAATGGAAAACAACACAAAGAAAAACAAGGGTGCTTACTACATCAATCTTAGCTGTCAAGTTCTGAAAGCTTTTTAGAGGTCCTATATAATGTTATTGTGAGAAAAGCTATTGAAAGAGAAAAACTAGGGTTAGGTGGTATCGTTTTGCATGAATATAATCTCCCAAATGGGATCAAATCTATCTTTATCCCCTTTTGTAACAGTTTTGGATGACCTCTTTGGCCCTATCCATGGAATCAGAGATGTACTTTGTTTGGTTTGATCTCTATCAATCAAGTGCAAAAGTAATTGCCAAGGGCTCCAACACTTACAGGCAGAAGTAATCTAAAGTTACAAATTTACAATCAGTATAAATACTTTTAACGTGTATAACTAAGGGATTCAATTTGAAATTACCTTGACGACCTCAACAATTCACTTTGTAAATAAATAATTAAAAATGTTTTTGTGGTTGTCTTCATCACCCTATTTTAAATATGGTAGTCTAGCAATGCTCGAGTTACAAACATTAGCTTAAATGATATTAACAAACTAGTAATGCTTTGCACTTTGAGGAATCCATATTTAAATTCTTTTATAGCTAGTTGCACAAGCTCTTTCCCTTGGGTTCGATCTCTTATAAATCTAAGAATCGAAGGGTTATTAAAAATATATTTTGTGATGTTCCTTGTATTATCTACTAGTGGTCTCACCCAATCAATTTTTCCTATGGGGTATGAAAGAAGTTGAAGACAATGTGTTATACAAGGTGTTCATAAGTGTTCAATGGATGCCTCTCTTGAAGCAATCTCTTATGCACTATGTATGTTGCTGCATTGTTAGTGATAATTTGCAACAAATTCTCAATGCTCATGTCTAAAATGAGTTACTTTAACATTAGGCCAAAGGTTTCTACATTTCTAACCTTGTTAGAGACACAAATTCACTTTGTAAGAACCATCTCATTATTTTTAGTTTGCAACAAATTGATAAGAGTGTAGTTCTTTCCTTCTGTACACCTATTTAAAATATTAATGTATCCAAACTTTTGGCATTACCACTTTTGTTCTTCCAAAATTAACTTTGCATGTGAAGCGACATTCTAGATCGACTTCTTAAATCTCTTGGAAAGGATGTCTTGTACCTTTTCTATATATTTGTCATTGGTGTCACCAAATTGTCCTAGTATGCATTCTTTGCCAAATTGAAGGGATGATTTTTGCAATGCTAGAAACCTACACACCTTGTTCAAGTAATTCAGACTCCCTGCGGATGAATTAAGTCATATTTCAAACTGGTGTCTGCGATTCCAGTGAGACGGTTTCCAATCATTGATGTTCAGTTTGATTTTGAGCCATATGCCATCATTGTTTAAATACCTGAGATACCGATGCACCCTCCTTAGCGCTGGATGCGAGAGCGGATGCGTCCTGGTGCGGAAGCCGACGCGGATGCCCTGTGGATGTCGCTCGGAAGTGCATCCCAAATGGTTCTACTCTCTGTTGGGAGGAATGCACTTCAACTAAACAAGAAAAACCGGCCCAATAATCGAGCTCTACTCGTGCGATCCTATTTGGTTGCAATGCCATAATTTACATGTGCCCAATTTATGAATTTTGCAAGATATGGACAAATACATATATAATTTACATGTCTATAGGGTGATGGTTCCTGCTGCCATCATCTTCTCCTTCCCCAGTATCGCTATTTTCTAAGGTTTAGAAGCACTCGCTCTTGTTCTAGGTCTCGCCATCGTTTACTCTTAAGTTGGCCCTCAATTAATTCATATATTAATAATTTATTATTAATAAAATAATGATTTAGTATTATTTAATTAAAGAATAATATAATATAAATATAGTTAGTTAGAGGTAGGACAATATTAATATAGTTTAATTGGGTAAATAATATAAATATATGTATATTATTGATTACCTTACAATTTTACCTATATGGTAAATAATGTGCGTTCTATTTTATTATATTTATTTTATTATATTATATTTTCTTATGTCATTTTTGTTATGTATTAAATAAAATTGATTTTTATTAAATATTATATATTATTTATTATATTATACTATTTTTATATTATGTTGAACTATCAAATATGAAATATCTTGAATCTTGATCAATGTTGAAGTATCATACTATCAGTATCAAATGATTTATTTTTGTATATTTCTTGCATTTCTTTGGATATATAATATATATAGTCTATATATATATATATATCCGCATCACCCCAAAAATATTTTCACGCATCCGCGCACACGCATCCCGCATCCGCACCCGAATCGACAACTTCGTTAAATACTAAAAGAACAACAGTTTGAATAGTAAAAATGAAATAAAATTTATATAGGTATTCCTTATAATTGTATTAGAGTAATTGAACATCAATGTGGCATTTCATTATTTAAATGATCTGGAAGACCATTTTTTTTTTGTTTCAAAATTGTAATACTCTTTTTTTAAGGGAAAGAAACAGCAAATGCATTCAAAAAGCTAGTTTAACTTATCTGTCAAATTTTCAAAAATTGAATACATTGTAACTAGAGTTGAAGTAATTTTCAGTGATCTATATTAAACATGCTAGAAGTAACTTAGATCTTGGAAATAAATGAAAATAAAATTACTTGTCTGGAAGCTTGGTAAGTATTCGCTAGGTTTTTTGTCACAACTTTCTGAAAACTTGGCCATCTTAGACTGGCTGTGTTCCTTGTGAGTACTCACTTGAAAGAAAAAAACTTAGTGAGCTCTTTGCAAGTTTGTAAGCGATGCTCTCAACGGTGCAAATGAATTGGAAGATCCTATATCGAACCATACTTGGAGTGCATTATTGGGTTGTAACACTAAATGCTAGGCCAGACCATATATTTGCTGCAGCAAGGTAGCGGTGGAAATGCAGTCCAACTATTTTTGCTTGTGCCAAATTGTTCAAAGAACATGAAGGACTTTGACAAAGAAATTTGTGACAAAAGTAATGCCACATCCCAATATAATACCTAGATTTAAAAATGGGCTGATCTCTTTGAGACTTGTTTTGATACTACATACAAAACAAGACAAATGTAGAACCACTCCCTGGAGAAACATTGAACCTTATAATTACTGAAGCCTCTATGATTGGAGGGATATAATAAAATAGATTTTTGTGAAGGTCTAAGAATTTTGAAGAAATTGAATTTTCTGTTTTGTTACAAGTACTAACGTATTCCAATAATGCCAAGAGTTACGTGGTCTTTCCCATTGTTCAAAAACTCAAAATTCTAACAAAAGGCTGGGGAAATTTCAAACATTAAAAACCAATAAACATGCAAAATACTTTAAAAAAAATCCATAACATGGAATTTAGACAATTCAAAAATACTTTTCCCCTCTTTCGTAGAGCTAATTCAATGAGTATACCTATACTATGTCGATAGCTATGATAGCATATGTGAAATTTGGGGAGAGTTTGTAGAAGCCAAACAAATTTCTTTCAGGAAATATTAGTGCTTCTATTTGTCATATTTTTTGTTCAATAACATATTGCATATTTATAGGATTCACTGTCATGTCCCTCCTTTAGCCCCTTGATCATGGCAATAAAAGATAAGTAAATACATAAGATAAAATAGTTATAATAATATTTTAATGAATATATAAATAGATTCAATATATATTATTATTATTGAATATATATGATTTTAAATTATGATTATAACAAAGGATATAGTATTAATAATATTGTACATAATATTATTAATAAATGAAAAGAAATAGTAATAGTAGAAATAGACAAATAAATAAATAATATGATATGATATTATAATAATTAACAATATGTAAATAATAATATATTATTAATGGGCTATGAAATATATTATTAATAATGATAAAATTTTAGTACGATAATATATCATTTAATAATATAATCTACTATTAAGATAATAACAACTAATCGTATGTAAGAATGATAATATATTATAAATGAATTATATAATAATAATTTATTTATATAATAAACAATCTATGATAATAATATATTATTAGCAATATATAAAAAATGTATTAAGATATCATTTATTACTGATTAACAATAGGTATAATATAGATTAATTAATGTAATATATTAAATATAAAATACAATTCCGAATATAAATTAAGCAACAAAATGAGAAGTCATGACCTTTACCATATACGGGTATATAGAGGAGGAAAGAAAAGAAGAAAGAAAGAGAGGAGAAAATCAAGTAGCAAATGTAGGAGAAAATCAAGGAGGAAATGTAGGAGATTATTAAAAGAAGAGAAACATTTAATAAGCCAAAGAAAAGACATCTCGGGTGAAAAGAAGGTAAGTATATCTTTGTTTAAGTTAATTCATTAATAAGACTTGCATGAATTAGATATTAATAATAATATGAAATAAACTTGGGAATAATAGGTTATGAAATCATGTATATGAAATAAACATTGAAATAATAGATTATGAAGTAAACTTATATCATTAAATATGAAATAACTCAAATATATTGATAAATAAGTAATAAATATATACTTAGTCTATTTCTTGTTCATTCACTAATTACAATTAAGAGGATAGGGAGTGTGTAGGAAGAGGCGGGTAAATCGGTCACATGATGGAAAGATCCCAAGATAGGTAGAGCTTTGAGGGAATCCACTTGTAGACTGTGCAAGTGCCCTAGTACAGTAAATCTACCATCTTTCTTAAGTTTAGTGATTATGAATCCATGATTGTTCTTAATATAATGATTTAAATACTTAATATGGAATATTTATTATTGGGAATCAACGTTATCCTAGTGGCGAACATTATAAGTTATCATTCCCAAATGCAATCCAAACCCGAATTGGGAATTTCAGGACAAATTAAGTAAGGTCCTTGTTGGGGACATTACATTCACAAATCCTATTCTATAGGAAACATCATAAACGATCTTCCTAAATATATTGAGTGGTTTTAGCAACACAATCAAACATTCATATCACTATTATATGACCTATTTAACAAATTACATCTAATATGCTGCCCTGTTTTGACTTTATCTTTGTTTGTATTTTGAATGTGTTTTGCAATGGTTTTGAGATGATAAACAAAGTATAGATAATAAAGTAACTTGCCACAATTTAACAAATAAAAAAACTGACAAAACTCATAATTATACGAAGCTGGAAATTTGAAATTTTATTTCTTATCGAAAAATACACTTTTTGTGAAAAGTAAGAGCAACCCAGATTAATAAATAGCATTGCATTTTTAATTCAAACATATGCTGAAAATGCAACATTGAAATAGCTTAAGCTGTTGATGGAATTTGCAAACTATCAGTCCAAAGATGGATGTCAAACTCAAAATAACTTGAGCAACTGTAGTTTTTCACTCTAGGTATTCACAAACTGCTGAAGAAGACACCAAAACCCTAGCTTACCAGCTCTAGAAAGCTCACATCTCTCATTAGCAATGTACAACCAGCAAAATAAATGAATGAATAAGAAACCCTTCCTCTTATTTTTTATCTATTAGCCGCCTCTGTAAAAACTGAAATAAAGTCTTTGAGATGAAATTAGCAGGATTATTCTCTAGATTGTGTCTGTCAACAATGTAGAGAATGTTGCCTTTAAGGAATTTTGTCCTCATACACCTTGAGTTGTACCAAGTCCAACTCCAGAACCACATAAGGTTTCTTTAGAGCGAAATATCAGAAAAAATAAACTCCACCTCTCCAAATGAGAATCCCAATCCTCCTTTTATGTAGCTTTTTAGCTGTTTTTTTTGAATTCGCACCTTTTTGCTTTTTTATTGATCTTTTTTCTGTAATATATTTTTTCATTGATTGTTCTCGAAAAAACACTTCTTTTGATTTGTTTGCTATTTTTTTGGGAATGTTTATTTTTCTTTTATTTAATAATAATCACTTCCCTTTATAATCTCCAAATATAACATTAAATAATAAAGGCCCATCCATTAAAATAAATCCTCTTTAATTTAATATTTGGCTTCTATAGTCCCATCATTTGTAGATGATTTTAGTAGAAAAATGTGAGTGTTTTTCCTAAAGGCAAAATCAGACGTGTTTGATGAATTCCAGAAGATTAAAGCATTAGTTGAGAGAATTAGGATGTCAAATCATTACTTTTTGGTCTGATAATGGGGGGGAATTTTGTTCCAATGAATTCGCCAACTTCTATGCTAAACATGTTATTAAGCACCAACTTACCACACTCTACACTCCTTAGCACTACGTTGTTGTTGAGAGGAGGAACTGTACAATTACAGAGAGCCTGGTCTACGTTGGAGGATAGAAATGTTCCTAAAAAGTTTTGGGCAAAGGTAGTTTGTATTGCACTGTACCTTCTAAATTGGTCTCCTACACTAGACGTCATGAAGAAGACCTCAGAGGAAGCATGGTTTGGGAGGAAACCAAATATCAGCCACTTGAAGGTTACGTATGCTTGGAATCTAGATGCAAAGATAACCAAATTGGCCTCCAAAAGTTAGAATATGATGCTTACACGCTATAGTGACAATCATAAAGCCTTTTGGCTGATTGATGTGGACTCTTATCGTCTCACATTCAATAGAGATGTGGTTTTTGATTAACGAGGTGGGTCCTTTATGCTCTCTTGTCCTATCCATCATCCTGAAGATCAACCTTTTTAGACAACTGTTGTTAGTCTTCTCTTAGCTCCACCTAGAGGGAGGGATTCTAATGATTCTGAACCTGGCTTGTTGAATCTCCTAGGCATGGCATTGTACCACGAGATTTCCTTCTGGATAACCTGGATCTGCATGTAGATGACTTCATTGTTGGCACCCCAATTCGTGATGATTGTGCTTATTTGGAGAAGGTGGTTCTACTCTCCGACCTAAATGATGCCAAAGCTTCTCGTTGATGTTCGAGATGATGGGCTTGTTGAAGGTAGATAATCCAGAGACGAGCAAGAAGAATACAATCGATTTTACTCTTATGATTGACACTCAAGAGTGCTTGTTGTGTGTGAAATGTGGTCTAAGCTAAATACACAAACACTTCAATGAGTCATTATATGATTGATTAAAACTAAGTAATCTATTGAAACATGAACCAACCAAGGCGACTCATTGCCTTCTAGTAACTAGGAGTATTAAATTACTCTTAGATCATTGCAAGCCCAGCGACTTAAGACTATCTAAATGAAGGATTTAAACTAATATGAAATGCGAGTTTATCCAATATCAAGCTAAGATTCATCCATTTTAACCCAATGAAATTAAAGTTGCTAAGATTTGATTATGCAAAATGTAAATAAGCTAAATGACAAGGATAAGCAATAAGCAAATAACAATTAGCAATTTGATAGCATTACTCTAATTCGCGATTCTTTTCTCTTGAAGAATGGAGGCCTGATTATATAGAAAATCTTCTTAAAATAGATAGACAAGATCGAACAACAATTAGTGACTGAGATTAATCCCAGACTAGCACACTCTGTGTACAACTGATTTGATTGGTCGAGAGAATTAGTTAACTCAAAAGACTGATCACTCATTTTAGAAACTATCCAATTTGATTTGAAAGTTGCTAAATCAAACAAAAGTTGTTGAGCAGTTAACTGATTTGTTTCTTAAATGATAGTTGACTTTTTGATGACACAAGAAAACACTTTTTGAATTAAATAAATGATTTAATTCATTTTCCTCCAAATTGTTATGTCATAATTAATTTTAATTCCTTTTTGTGATTAATTGATAATTCTTATTTATTTAATAAATATCCTAAGACATTAATTAAATAAATATTAAAAGGTTGATTTAATTGTCAACAACATTATGATTTAGGAATTAATTAATTAATCAGAATCAAGTGCGATGATGGTTGAAAAGTACCTAGGGTTTAGGTCAAATCAAATTAATTATGACTTAGATGATCAAGATTAGGGTTTTCTTGAGGAACAATCTAAGTTGCCAATTTGGATTCCGGTACGGATACGGGTTCGAGATTCGGGTTTGGAATTCGTCCAATTTTTTTTTGGGTTTGGTTCGAATTCGTTTTCGGTTCGTCTGTATATATATATATATATATATATATATATATATATGCTAACAACGAATAAGTTCATACACCACTATGCTAATATTAAAGCAACTTAGCAAAATACACAACCATATATATTAACGTTTTAGTCCAAATGTCATAAAAATTTCAAAATACACCACCATATCAATTTTTTGGTTCAAAATTTAAAAACAATAATGTCAACATTACTAATCAGCCATCAGTGATCAAATATCATAAAAAATCATCAAACAAATCATCATCATTTTGCTGTTGCAGATTAGAATCACAAAAAGTGCCACTAGCATTGGTACTAGCAATTTTAGGCTCAGACTCTGGATCAGCCTCAACATCAGTAGGTAGCTCGCGATCACCATCATCAAGTGCAAGTGCATGAAAGTGGGCAATGGAATCTTCCAACTCTGCACACTCTGGTTCGACATCCCAATGCCTTGCCTCCCCTTTTTTGTAAGCATTTTCTTTGTGTGTTGTAAGCCTCAAGTTTGAATGCACAAAGCCCAAGTTATCTGCCTTCTTGGAATTTAGTGTATTGCATTTTATTGAGCGGATGAAGGAGCATGTGCTCCAGTTCCTCTCAGATGATGATGAAGTAGCAACCTATCAAGATTTTCAATTTTGAAATTAGACTGAGTTTAAAATTAAAATTTTAAAAATATAAATTTAATATTCATCCACAAGAGTTTAGAAATTAGAATCTTAAGAGTTAAGAGCTTACTTGTGATAAACTTTTGATGACAATGGGTTGAAACTGCTGGTACATTTTTCCATGGATACTCGTACATAGTGAACTTAAAGGATCTGTACTCAACAATTCAGGATTGCATATAGTCAAGTCAATAAGTATTTTTGACTACATTCTAACAAGTGTAGCAAATAGAAGAAATCCTTTAAGAAGGTGGATTTAACAATCCTTTTGTAAATCTCTTAACCGAGTGCTCACTAAACAGTGTTGCTAAAGCTCCTAACAGAGTAGACCTTAACCAGTATAAACATGTTACTCCTAACAGGGTAAGATCATCAGAAGTGATCAAACTTGTAAGCCTTAACCGACCCCTTCCATTCTGCAGATACTGAAGTTTTGTGGGTTTCATCCCCACCGCAGTTTTGACCTTCTAACAGGGGTTTTCTGCATAACCAAATCTTCTGTCATGTGTCATTACATTTCATGAATGTTTCTATAAATGTTAATATGCAAATTAAGTTTATGAATTGATATAACATGCATATGATAATAATAGCATATATGGTCAGTAATGCAAGGAATTGATTACTAAAGGATTAAGATTAATTGATAAAAAGTTTTAAGGGTACTGATTCACCCCTCCCCTCTCAGTACACACCATTCCATTATTCCAACAATTGGTATCAGAGCTAGATCTCTTATTTGGAAAAGTTTAAATACTTGAGAGAAAAGATCATACAATGGAAAGGTATAAGCTAGACAAGAGTATTGAGAATCAGAAGTTGGAGATACAAATCTTCTATGGGCACCTGATTTCTTTGAGTCAACAGAATCTACATCTAGCAATACATTAGACAGATCTGAAGGAATCATCACAAGTCTGAATGAAATTAATCAACATCTGGCCGGACAAATGAAATCACTGCAGATCGGTTAAGAGACACAGATGGTAAGAATGATTGATGTTATGAATGATGCTAGATAAGCTAAACAAGAAAGAACACTAGCTATTGATGATAGGAGGAAGATCACTGAAAAGCTACAAGAGAGAGAATCATAAAAACAAAGACTTACTGAACATCATCATGAGATCACCAATCAAATTGTTCTTATGAGTCATGAGGCAAACCGAGTGAACATAGAACAGAATGGAAAATTGGAAGCTATTGGTGAACTAAGAGAAGAAAATGAAAAACTAAAGCATGAAGGAAGAATTCAGCAACAACACAATGATATGATCAAGAAAGCTGAAGAGAGCACAAAAAGAATGTATGATTTTCTGGAAGGACAAAGAAGAGTCAACAAAAATACCGGTCTAGGGTATACCGAGCATGGAGAATCATCATACCAAGCTGATCCAAAAGATGTCTACACAAATCCAAGGCCAAGGAAGCAATCTTGCAATTACTGTGGAAAACCAGGCCACACATCAAATGTTTGTAGGAGCAAAGCTAAAGGTATTCCAAAATCCACATCTATATTCATAGGAAATTGTTATAACTGTAACAAGAAAGGACACAAAGCACATGAATGCAGTTCTAAGGTGAAACAACCAAAGAAGGAAACCTACATGGAAAAATATTGTCCTACTTGCAAAATGCATTGGCACACATCTCTTGAATGTAGTAAGAAGAAAAGACAAGCATGGAAGCGTAAAGAATAAGAAATTGCTTATCAACCGAGAAGAGTTGGTAACTCATATGTTTGGGACTACAACACATGGGCAAATTGCACAACATGTGGTAGATATGGACACATTGCTGCAAACTGCATGAGAAAATGGATGAGAAGGTTTGAAAGCTGGACTAACCTCAGAATGACATGCTTACACTGTCATAGGGCCGGTCATCTAAGCAAGGACTGTAGAAACCAAGTGACAGAGACAAGCACTTTTGCCAATGACAATACCATTGAAGACATCAAGAAGATGAGAAAAAAAATGTGGAGGAAAGCTACATACACTGATGATGTTGGACCAAGCAATACAATTGGTGACACCTTATCCAATGGATCTGGTGATATCACCAACCCCACCTAAGCAGAACAAGTATGGAACTGCACTATACCAAGTTATATTTTACATCAGCTCCATTATACATTAATAAAATGCCAAACCAACATGAATAAAGATGCACTATGGTATTACTTGTTATGATTTTGTGAATACAATCTCGTCAGTCAATACATACCAAGAATCGTCGGTGTACATATGAAAGCCAAGTTAACAATGTAAACTGAGACTCGTCGGTAGTCATGTAAAAGACATTGAAGTCTTCGCCACTTACCGAGCACCGTCGGTAAACATGTGAAAGGTCAAGTGAGTTGTCACTTACCCCTAGCATCGCATTCTCACCGAGAATGAAGTTAGCATGTTCCCCGAGCGTTTCCGTCTTCGAACACCAAGAAGTGGGTAGAGCATTTATTGCACCACTTAGGGCATCGTCTATAAAAAGGCGACGAAGAGCTCATTCATTCACCAAAGCGATTAACAACGAAGAGCAGAGCACAGAGCGAAGAACAACGACTGGATTACATAAGCGATTAACAAGCAAATTCACGACATTCAGGTAAGTCAACAACAGCTACAGCAGATCACGTGAGTAACTAAGACCCACCGAGCTCACACTGTGTTTACAGGAAAAGCCCTAATTTCCAAAAACAATGGCAACCACATCTCGCGTTTCCAAGATCAAGAACGCCAAGGATAAAAAGGTTAACCTAATCAAGAACACTTCGTGTGAAGAACCTAAATACAAATTCTGTCCAGAGGTTGCTTCGCAACCCGACAATGCTGGAGCATTTTCAAGCATACCACCTAGGGTTTTGCTAATCGAGGATGTCCGAGCGTATATCCACTGCAAAGTTTCAGAAATCAGAGATCTGGAAGTTGAGCAAGCTTACAAGAAGCTTTGCATAGACGGAATCATTAAAGATGAACATAAACATATAGAGGTGAAAGGGCTGAAAAATGCCCTAATGTTGTTGAATGAGTTTAAGACCGAGTGGATCAGGATAGTACTAAGCAGGGTACATGACCGAAAGATATGGTTGGGCGAGCCAAAACAGATCACTAGGGATGTAATACACGCAGTGACCGGTTATCCAATAACCGACAAGGCCAAGGCACTTAAACACCCTTCTCGCCCCGAGATTGAGAAGATGACAGGTGCAGAATGGGATGGCAGAGGATTGAAGGTAAACTCCATCAAAGATCAAGAATTGAAATTTGGTGCATGCGTATTGGGATACAAGATATTCCAAGCCAATAGAATGAATAATATTGCATGCAGAGCAGTAGACACTGCTCAGAAGATTGTGAAGAAGGGTCTACAACGGGATCTATCCGAGCTTCTACTGAAGCAATTAGAGGAGAACATGAGGACAATCAGGTCAGCTAAGTCCAATTCATGTAAGTTCGGATCACTTCTAATATGCACATTTTTCTATTTCCAGAACTTCTTCCCATTTGTCACTAATGTCAATTGGGACACTTCCCGACCAGTGACAATTCAAATCAGTGAATTCATCAAGTCACTAGGAGACAACTTTACCTCAGTTATTGATGAATATTTCACCGGATTTAAGGATAGAATGCAGAAAAGGAAGAGGATACAAAATAGATAGAAGTTTACAGACTTTGCTCTCGGTTACTCTGTAAACTTCTGTCGGGTTCCTTTGTGAGTTATATTGTCGGTTTACATTATGATCTCTCTGTCGGGTTCCTCTGTTGGGTTCGTCTGTGCTTAACATTTTCGGTGACCTCTGTTAACTGTTGTGTCGGGATGCACTATAAACCTGTCTTTCGGTGATCATGTACCGATAGTTCAAAACTGTTGTCGGGTATAATGTAATTAATGTATCGGTTCGGAATTAGTTAGTGACTAGAGGCTAGGAAAGTTGGCGCACGGTTACCAACCGTCGCGTCACTTCGGTCCTTTATATCCTTGTATTACCTTTAGGTAAAGAATCATGTTATGCACGAAAGACATCATATTGTTATGACTTGAATGAATGAATAAGAGTATTATCCTTTGCTTTACTACTATCATACGTTGTTTATTCAGTTCTGCAATCCATATTCGTAGGTGATGATTGGAATCCAGTGTTAAAAGCAGCAACTTTCAAAATTTTCATGGAGTATCGAGATTTTCTCGCTTCGATATATAAAGACCTCAAGGGGGTTCCACGTGAATCGTGTGTCCACCAAATTACGTTAGTACCTGGGGCCGTGCCTGTGTGAAAACAACCATACAGGATGAATAAAAACTATGCGGCACGAGTGAATGACAAAATCGAGCGCATGTTAGAGGCCGAGATCATATTCAAAGTCCAAACAAACGAATGGGTCTCACCAATAGTTATCTCACTGAAGGAGGCGAATCAAATTCAGATGTGTCGATTTCAGATGCCTCAATGCGGTGACCATAAAGGATCCATTCCTGATACCGTTCACTAATAGTATCTTAGAGGAGGTCGCCGGTCATGAGATTTACTCCTTCATATATCCATCGCCGAAGAAGACAAGTTGAAGACAACGTTCATAGTAGAGGATGGCGTATATGCTTATAACCGAATGCCGTTCGGAGTCTGCGATGCCCCGATGACATTTCAAAGAATAATCCTTCATATATTTGACAAAATGTTTGTAGGCAACTTCAAAGCCTTTTTGGACGATTGGTCTATTTTTAGTGTCGAAGATACCCATTTGGTCGCCCTTCGGGAATGCATGGAAAGATGTAGACATGCACGGCTGGCCCTCAACCCCAAGAAATGCCAGTTCATGGTATCACAGGGGAAACTACTTGGACACATTGTGTGTAAGGTTGGACTAAAAATTGATCCGGACAAGATAAGGGTAATTCTCGAGATGGAGCCACCCACAGATGTTTCAGGACTCAAATCATTCCTCGGACATATAGGATACTATCGAAGATTTATCAAACATTTTGCTCATGTATCTTGCCCGATGGATCAACTAAGTCGGAAGGGAGAGCCTTATAATTGGGGAACGAAGCAAGGGGAAGCCTTTGAAGACCTTAAGGCAAGGTTGGTAGCCACACCTATCCTGGCGTATCCTAACTGGGACAAAGAATTCCATGTGCATGTGGATGCATCCAATTTCGCGATTGGAGCCACGTTGGCACAGATAGGTGACCACAGGTTAGAAAACCCTATATACTTTGCAAGCAGGCTCCTCTCAAAGGTAGAGAAAAACTACAGCACGACGGAGAGAGAAGCATTGGGGATGGTGTATGCTGTTCAAAAATTCCGGCATTACTTACTCGCTACCCCATTCACCTTCTTAGTGGATCATCAGGATTTAATGTACTTGGTGAACAAACCACTTATTCAGTGCCGAGTAAGCAGATGGCTGCTTCTGTTGCAGGAGTTCACCTTTAACATCATAGTACGACCGGGAAAAAGTCACGTGTGTGCAGACCACAAATCTGGGGAGCTGCCTGAGGGGGTGAATGACGACTTCCCGTACGCCCATCTTTTTGGTATTGTTGTTCTTCCTCCGTGGTATGCAAGCATTGGAGAGTTCTTGTCCATAGGACAATTTCTAGAGGGAATGTCGCCAGGAGAGAGAAGGAAACTTGTGTTGAGAAGTAAGACCTTCCAACTCATTAACGGGTTATTGTACAAAACGGGACCCGACCAGGTACTTCAGAGGTGTGTGATGGAAGAAGTACAGGGTGTTCTGAGGGAGGCCCATGAAGGTAATGCCAGAGGGCATATTGGACTGAATACGACAGCTCGGAAGGTTTTACTCGCAGGGCTATGGTGGCCCACGTTTTATATCGATGCACAGGAATGGGTGGTGAGTTGCGACACCTATCAAAGAGCTGGGAAACCACTCAAGCGGGACTTTATGTCATTAAATGGACCTGTATGGTGTACGAAAGTGCGAATCAAAATCCCGGTAGTATCATACGCCAGTCTGCCGTAAGGGCCCATGGAACCACATGGACAGGCAAACAAAAACAAACCGCAACAAAAGGTCGTACGGGATGTTTCATAAGCCAGCGCATGAGGATGAAGCGCCGTACGAAATGTTTCAAAAGCCAACACACAGGGATCAAGTGTCGTACGATTGCGACACACCAATTATTCCATGCTAGCTTGTACAGACTTGAGCACGCAGGAGCACAAATAGATCAGGCCGTACTGCGTACAGTACTCAGAGAAGAAATAAAGGGCAGACCGGTACGGAGAGTAAGGCGTGGGCAACATATACATAAAGTTTGGTACGAACAACAAGGAGGTGAAGGATATCCGGAGCTACACAGTAATTGTCCTTTTTGCATTAGAAGATTCACGCAATCATACGACGTATGGTACAACCAGAAGGAGGAAATCAGACTCACCGTACGACAGTATGATAAATCTACGGGCTTGAAGAAGCCGCACAATGTTTCAAGTCACTTATCTATTCCGTCTGGACAAGAGGTGTTTAATAGAAAGTATCCGGAGGCAAAGCACTTGGAAGCCATTGGTGGCCGTACGAAGCAAAGAAGAGGAAGTAAGCAAAGTGCCGTACCTCTAGGCAGTTAGGAATTCGAAGTTATTTATTTATTTTGTATAGGGACAACAAGGAAACAATTATGGGATCCGCAGGCAAACAAATTTGGAGAAGGCTGGAAGAGGACGCAAGTAGTAGTAATCCGAGCATGGATAGAAACTTGCATACATTATCTTCTGGCGTGAGAGTTGCAGGTGCAAGTACAGGGAAAAAATTAAAATTCAAGAGGCCAGAAATGGCGGCTGCCAAGTCTCAGAGGGACTCCATTACTGTGCAGACAATCGCCTTCAAGGGATTGAATGGCTTGGAGTGCAGAAGATGGTGGATGGAAAGCACAGATACTCCGAACAACCTTTTGGTGAAGGAGAACCTAACAAAGGCGCAAGTACAATGGGTTATACAAATGCCTATATTTTGCATAAAAGATTTCGAAGGCCCGTTGCGGGCGGCAATGATTGAGTCTTTTGATAGCTTTTCGAAAGAGAGCACTCTCTCGTTCCTAGACCATTTGGTGACAGTCTCATTCACAGCAACAAAATTTCAGAGTATTCAGGCTACTAGCCAAAGGGGTTAGGGTTGAGATGAAGCCACAGAAAATGGCTTTGGAAAATAATGATTTCTACATAATGCTGATTTGAAGAGATGACCTCACGACTGCTGAAAAGGACTACCTTCGAATGTCCTCACACAATAGGCGAATCAAGACCTTCATTAGAGAGGGACACTGGAGGTGTCTAATGGACGTAGTGAAGAGTAGCCTTACAGGGTCTAGTCGTGCATCTGACATATCCTTTCAGCAGGTCACTCTCATGAACCATTTTCTCGGCGGCCAGATGTACGATTGGGGGATAGTGCTGGTGGAGCGGATGGATGCCTTTATGACGCTCCAACACCGTACTTTCTATATGCCACACTATGCGATCGGGTTGCTATTGGTCGCGGTCGTTAAACAGATTCCCGCGGACATACTTGCGCAGGAGGTGAAGGTGAGCCCTTTGGCTCCAGGTGAGCCTCCATCAATTGTATGACCTGCTTGCTAAGAAGAATGTTGTGTGAGAAGAAGAATGTCTGTGTTGTGCCATGTGAGAGAAGAATGCTTCCAAACAAAACCACATAAAATTTTAAAACTGTCGCTGCCTTCCACAACTAACATTAAATGACAATTCATTTTAGGTTTTGGAAGGTCGAATAGACCTAAATAGTCAAAAAAACTTTATTGAAAGTCAACAAAACTGACTTTGGCCCCCAAATTCGCTCCAAATTCATCGGAATTCTGTGCGGGCTCGCGCGGTGATTTCAAAAGTCTTTCAAATTCCTTGCAAAGTCACCCATGGTTTGAAACAACGAATTTCCAGCGAATTTCTCATATTGGCATCAACTTTTGACCGAATTTGAATTCGCAGTGAATCAACTTTCAAATTCCACCTTCCAGGAGCGAATGTGGTAACATAGGGAACAATTGAGATTAGGGGCCTATGGTTTTGTTGACCATTTTTAGGTGATTACACTTATGAGCCCCAAAATCATTCAAAGGTGAAAGGGAAATCAAAATGGGAAAAGGCTATGGAAGTTGAGCATCATAGTCTTTTGATGAAGAACACTTGGGTTCTGTTTCCCGTTGGCTGCAAATGGGTCAATAAAGTGAAGCAAAAAGTAGATGGAACTCTTGATAAATGCAAAGCTCGGTTGGTGGCTAAAGGCTTCTCGCAAAAAGGTGTCGATCAAAGATGGGCACCATATATCTGGTTCTAACCATTGCAACATAATGTGGCTTTAAAGTCCAAATGGATGTGAAGAATGTCTTCCTCAATAGTGTTTTTGAGGAATAAGTATATGTCACAGCCTCAACTGTTTTAGGGGTACATGCAAAGACCACTAGATATGGAAACTGGTAATGGCTCTTTATGACCCCAAGGCATGATACATCAAGATTGATACATAGTTGGCTACAGAAGGCTTTCAAAGTAGTTTTTCAGATTCCAATTTATATGTCAAAAGCACTGGTAATGACATAATTCTTCTTGTCATATATGTGGATGATACTATCATTATTGGTAATAGAATACAATTGTGTGAGCAAATTAAACTGAATTTGTGTTAGGCATTTGATATGACTGTTTTGAGACTTTTGCATTATTGTCTCGATGTAGAGGTTTGGCAGGTAGGTGGCGGTATTTTCATTTCTGAGTGGAAGTATGCCAGGAGTTTGTTAGATAAGCTTAGGGTAACAGATTGTGAACCTTCATTTACAACTACAGAGAAAGGGCTGAAACTATTAGACGAATCGGATTCACCTCTGGTGAATGAGTTAGCTTTCAGGACACTAGTTTGAAGTCTTATCCATCTTACAACCACTAGAATTGATCTTAGTTATTTTGTGAGCTACATATCTCGTTTAATAACAGCCCTTTAGGCAGAACATTGGGTTGTAGCGAAGTGTGTATTGAGAGATGTGAAAGGGACACATGACTTTGGCATTTTGTACAATTGAAGCAAAGACCCTCAGCTGATTCATTTTACAGACTTAGATTGTTAGGTCTTGTTGATGATAGGAAGTCTACTTTTGGGTATGTCTTAAGACTTCGTACATGTCCAATCACATTGACCAGTAAGATAGTGAGCAATAACTCTTTGCTTGATAGAAGTAGAATATTAAGGAATTGTTCAAGCACTATGTGAGGCAATGTCACTGCCAAGGATGCTTTTTGGCAAGAAAGTGTCTCAACTAGGGTGTGCACCCTTGTTTTGTGACAAACAAGGGGTGCTAAAACTTGCCAAGAATCTAGTCCCCTACAAGTCAACCAAACATGTACAATTTCATTGTCATTTCATCCAACAGCTTGTTGAAAATGGAACTGTGATGTTGCAGTATGTTCCAACTATGGTTTAAATTGGAGATATTCTAGCCAAGTCTCTGAGCTCAGACAAGTTTGTAAATTTTAGGGGGTAAGTTGGTGTATTTAGTAGAATGACCATTAAGGGAGGGTATTAAACTTATATCATCGTATTTATTAGTTAATGGTCATTTATTTAATTTTAGTAGCTTTAGAAACATTCATTTTACTTCAGTTCACGATTATTTTCCTTATAGAATCATTGTTTCTAAATTTTCGTTTAACGAGCTTTTGTGTCCTCTGATATTTTCATTAACATGCATCAAAGCTATTCCTTTTGCTCGATTCACTTAATTGAATTCTTCAGAATTTTCTTCTCATCATCAATCTCCATATCTTCTCTCTTCCTTATCAACTATAGCCATTTGCTCTACATCTAAACTTCCATATCTTCTTTCGATAAAGTATGAATTTATAAGTAGTACTCTTTCAATGTTTATTGAAGGGGCAAAAAAAGCTGTCATTGATGGCTACAATACAACCCTTCTAAATTCTTAGACCATAAAAGTAATCACTGTAGAAGTTTGTAGTGCAGTTCAACCTTTAAGAACGAATTCTGCCATGCAAAGTTACAAAGGTAACTGGACTGTCAACTGTCGACTTACAGACTCTAGAGCGTACTAATGAACCTGGAAATGGATAAAACACACAGTCAGTCTCGATAAACCTGTCAAGTTGATTTAATTGGTTTTTTCAGTAGCTAAAAGTATAATTTCAAGCACAAACATTTTTCTGGTGTAGTATGAATCAGTATTCAAACACTATTTAATGAAAGTATCAGTGTGTTAGATCTTCCCAAACAACATACAACACGGAGAGTTCACTTCAGCTTTCCATGCTCACAATGCTGGTGGATATGTTCTGATGGTTAATTTGGGATATCCTTATTCACTATAAATATGAATTATTATATAGCTTAACCACTTTTAGCAGTAGCTGATGTGAACAATTGTTAACATTGAATAGTACTGGCCCTAGTGCTGTTTACTTACACAGCCACCATATATAACCTAGTCAATGCTTACTGACATAAGTTCATGTTTTATTTATAGTCACCGGGATACTAAATATTAGGGCTTCTGGACATGTGCCCATCCGTATGCCTAAATCTTTTGATGACTTTATTTATATACAATATAGTATAGTTTTTTTCATTCACTCTATCTAGTGTTCTCATCCCAAAGGGTATTCCTGTTCGATGACCCTAATATCTCTAGGCGATGATGGTTTTCTTTCGTCAGCTACTATGTAATAGCACCAATGTTGTATGATTTAAAATCTGGTGCAGAAAATTTCTACTTGTAACACAGCATGGAATACTTCATCATAATGCATATGCATAGGTAGTGAAATTATTGGGTGCTTAATTCTCAATTTATAGCATAGAAGCATAAATTGTTTGGGGAATAAATCGGCAAATCTGAGGACTAGGATTTTTTGAAAAAATCGGGAAACAAATTGGGAAAAAAATGAGATTTACGAAAAAATGTGAAAAATTAAAGAAAAACAGTCAATAACTTCTTTTTTAAAATTAAAGCACATTTCCATAGCATAGATAATAACGTTTATATGATAAAGGACATATAAATGATTCAAAGCACTTGCACAACCTCCTCTTGATATATTTTTAACTTGGAGGACTCAAAGTTTTAACATTGATTTTGTTTGTATAAATTTCAATCAAGCTATAATTTGAAGTAGCACCAAAATATGATGTGGGTTTTCTTAGTTCTTAAAATCAGAATGAAGCTTTCCTCGCAAAATATAGTCCACAAAAGAAAATCTTCATGTTCGTATAAGTAGAATTCATTTTCTAGAATTATCTCAAGTTCATTTTATTAGATATGGTCAACAAACAATTGTATACACATATGAAGTGATATATACCCATGTATATACCAAAACAACTTTATATATGTCGAACTTAGAGACTGAATTGCATGAATTATTTAATTTAATTTTGAGTAGAGTTTTTAAGATCTAGCAATTTGATTAGTCGTAAGAACTTACATGTCATAATTGACGAGCCTAAAATGATTATAATGATTATTGTAGAGTTCTTTATTTTCTTCAAAATAAACAAGGCAAAACTTTGTTACCATGCTCTTTTAGATCATATCACAACCAATAAATAAGGCAGCTTTGTTAGTCTTTTTTTTTTTTCATATTGCAACAATTTAAATATTTGAAATTTATAGAAACAAAATCAATGTTGAAATTGAAATAATATCAATCAAGTTATACTGTATATTCAATGTAGAAAGAGAAGTAAATGTTGTTTGTAATCGCTTAGGCCCCGTTTGTTTGCAGGAATTGGAAGTGACACTTCCCGGTTTTGGGAGTGACACTTCTCGTTTTTGCAAATCTGCTGTTTGTTTCTCTAAATTGCAATTCTGGATTTGTCAAGTAAAACCA
>MU226248.1:1579681-1594917 GCA_018584345.1 Thuja plicata
TTGATATAATAAGGTTTTGAGTCAAATTCCAATTCCCCAAGATGCAAAACCAGGATTTCAAAACCTGGTTTTGTGATAATAAGGTTTTCACTCAATTCCAATTCCTGCAAACAAACGGGGCCTTATCTCCCATGCTACTTCCCGAATTTGCAACATTTTGGGACTTTGCAACACTTGTGACCCAACTTTCTTGGGTGTCTTTAGCGTTGCACATTGTTTTCATAGATAATCACGTCATGTTTTTGCGGGTTTTCCCATCAATGTTGCTTTTAGGGTTTCTGCTAGTTTCCCACAATTTCCTTGCCGATTAACCATTGAGTTTTGCCAATTAATTGCTTAATAAATTGCAAAAAAAAAACATGGAAAGTTGTTGACCAAAAAGTCCTGATTTTTTGGGGAATAAATCGCTGCACATGCCAACTCCTGATAATTGTGTTTAATTGCAATTTTTGCCATTTTTTGCTTCTATACTATTAATATATATTAATAGTGAATAATAATTTAAATTTTGAAACTACTTTATAATATTAATTATAAACTACAGGGGTTTGTTGCTTCCCATTAAAGGGCCATCTATAATAGTGCATACTAGTTATAATTTTAAAATTAGTGTATAATATTAAGTATATATTTTATCTCATTAGAATTCATGAGGCAAGGCGTGTAGAGAGCTCGGGTCATATTGAAACCGCTTTAGAGAAAATTCATTAGTTGCTTCGACACTATCTCACATGCCCCCCACAATTTAGGATGATTGAGGCCCTTTCAAATTTCATTGATGACCGCCATTGCTCCTCTGGCAGCTTCGTTTAGGGTTTTCCAAAGGTCGGAAAGAAAACTAAAGGGACAAAATTACAATTTTTTTCCATGCTGATTCCACATTCACTTCGCCTTTATCCTGGAATTAACCCTATTTCTAAGTGATTTGTCAATTTTGTGAGTTTTTTGTAGGGTTTCGTAGGTTTTTGCAATGATTTTTTACATTTTTTGCCATTTTTTAATGCACTTTTTATGCAAAAAGGTCAATGAAAATTGGGTCAATGATTTTTTCATGAATTGGGATTTTTTCCGGAAAAAATCAGCTGGCTCTAGGATTAAGGATTAACAGGGATTTTTTGGAGATTTCTGCTGCTATGATTTATTGTATTTTTTGTGGTAATTGTTCATGCAAACAGGGTAAATTGTCTGTCATTGGGTGTTACAAGCATAGTGAATACTATTAAGGATAATACCATCACTTGAGATGTCTTTGCTTCTTCTAATTGTCATCCACCTGACAATTTTTTGTTATAGTCTAATCTTTTGTTTTAGGGAAATGGGAAATTTCCATTGCTTAGCTGAACTGTATGTATCGCAGGATATAATCTATCGGAAAAACAAGCTGAGGCAATCTTAAATATCACTCTTCGAAAGCTTACATCACTTGAGGTGAGTTGTCTTGTTTTTACAATTGAACGACCTTGAATATTGGTTGCTGGGATGGATTTGGAGTTTTGAATACTACTGCCTCAGAAAAGGACTAAATGAGTTAAAGTAATGTGTAGGTAGCTTGTTATACCCCTTATTGCCTTCTCTGGTCTCTCATATTGTGATTTCTATGCAGCGAACCAAGTTTATTGAGGAGCACAAATCGCTAAGTGCAGAAATCACAAAATTGATAGAGCTTTTAGGAGATCGAAATAGAATTTTACAGGTATGACGTGGTATTTACCATTTTCTTCCGCTAGACAAACACAGCAGCTATCCATTTTTCTGTGTGCTTTCACAAGTGTGTCTTTACATTTGAATCAAAAGGGTAGGACATATTGACCATTTTCAAGTGGCTAACATGTAATTTTCTAGCAATTTATTTTCTTTGTTTGGAATGTTACATAATGTGAATACAGTATTTATTATTATGCAATGTAGATAGTTTAGTATATCATTAGATGTCATTAAAAATATTGAAATAACTAGTTACTATTGCTCTATGTGGTAGGGGATGATAGTGAGTAGTATAGTGTTTCACAATTTTGGCAAAGTAGAAAGTTATGGTAGCTTTAATCATGCCTCCTTTGTTTGAGAAATTCTTGGAGTCTAAGACTATTTGTTAAAATTCGAACTCTGATTTTTTAGAGGGTTAGTACATTGTAGGGAAACCTTGGCACATGCCCCAAGTCTTCAGAGTTTCTGTGTCCTGATTAATCTGCAGTAGGTTTGTCCTTCTGAAGCATTCTTGTATACTTTTTCTGATAGGTTATAGAAAAAGAAGCACTTGAATTGAAGGAAAAGTTTGGGACGCCTAGAAGATCAGTTTTAGAAGAGGGAGCAAGTGCAGAGTTAGATGAAATCGATATAATTCCAAATGAGGAAGTGCTTTTGGTATGTAAATGTGTCACAGATTCAGCTTCAGACCAGTGGCAGCTTTGTCAAAGCTTTGCTAGAACACTCATTTTTATGATATAGGTAAAATTAATAAAGCTTGATTTTCTTATCACAGAAGTGTAATGATTTTGGATTGTAAATTTTGTTAAGGCCCTCAGCAAGAAGGGTTATGTGAAGCGCATGAAGCCTGATACATTCAACCTACAACATCGTGGAACTATTGGAAAATCATTAGGGAAACTGAGGCAAGATGATTCCATGTCAGAATTTGTCATATGCCATGCCCATGATCATGTACTATATTTCAGGTATAATTTTGGATTTTAATATCTGCCTTATTTGGTATTTACTTTAGGTAATTCATTGTATTTCAGTTCTTTCTTACTAGTATTTCTATTGTTTTGGTTATTGTGCATTTTACGTGTATTGTTAATGTGCCCTGCCACCTATTATTTTAATTATCTAAACACAATCAAAATCTATCTTTTGTTTTATGCATTGATGAGTCTTTTCTTGTTTTTGTTTTCTTATATTCATTGGGTGCTAGGGTTTGCAAAAGTGTAGTATGTCATGGTATGGGCACACCAATGCTATTTTTTATGATTGCGGCAATTTGACATCTAAAAAGAACGTTTTCATGGTCCTGTGGCTGGACAATGCTCCCTATTTTAGGATAAATTCTTGAGAAATTATTGATCCATGTTGAGGTTAACACATATTTAAACATAGATTAAGATTCTTAGATTTGTCATGAGTTGGAAGGTGACTATGTATTCCTCAAAGTATGGCTTCTGCTAGTATTCATTGTGGAGGAGGAGAAGGCATATAGGATAACTGCATGCTTGGATCTGGTGGGTTGAAGGCCATTATGTAATGCTTCTTAAAAAGTCCATATTCGTCAAGAATCAAGGGCTCTGCTTGAAGATGCATCTTTCATTAGTGGTGGCAGACAACAAGATCGTTGGTGGTGGGAATCATTAAAAGTTCCTTAGCTCCAGAATTTTTCCACTTTTCGTGGACCTAGAATTTAGAGTTGTGAATATGGGAATGGCTCCTCATGAAGTGATAAAGCTCTTCCTTACTGTTGCTGTTTTTCAGTTCAGTCATTAAAAACAGCTTTGGAAGCTTTCTTTATTGAGGTCTAATCTATTTTCTTTCTGGATGGGGAAGATGGTCATAGAAAAGGCTTGTTTGGCATAATGACTGAGATAGGATCTGAGTTCCTCTTTCTAGATATGATTGTGGTTTAGTGATATTGCACTCGACAAGTTGTGAGGTGCCTTTGAACAAAGAGAGGTTGGAGCTCTGAGAGGAGGCCATGGCCTTCTTACTTTGGTCTGATTTGTCTTTTACAATCAGACGATGGGCTGATGGATTGAGAGAGGGTATGAAATTTTTATGTCCCTTTTTTTTTCTTTGTTGCTGTGCTAACCAGTCCGAGCAAGATATTTTGGTTCCGCACACTACAACTCACAGTGATATAACAATAATATTGTCTGTTCACTTTGACTTCCATGACAAACACAGTTTGAGACTGCAACTCAGGGATACACAGCTGGCACATTATCTATAGATAACAGATTTAAACCTGATTTTAAACAGTAAATTAGGACAGGAACATGAGTACATGTAACTTATTGCTGATGATGAAATTACAAATGTTGAGCTGTACCCAGTGATCTGAACTTACAACTAACTCCATCGAGTGTGATGTGACACATGGGGACTGTTGCCCATAGAGACCTCTGTTTGTGTTCACAGCACCCTCTACTTTGAGAAATTGAAGTGTGAAACTGACAATGCTGCGGACCAGATGGATAAACTCTTGTGCAGGGAGTGAACTGAATACCATGCCTTCTAGGGTTAATGCCAACTGTGACCCTCCTTCCAGACTTGGGATTTAATGTGGAATTTTGTGTGTTGACCTCGATACACCTCTGCAGGTGTTCAAATCTCACAACCATTTTCTGGTGAATAGAGAGTTTGATGTCCATCCAGGGTTTCTATACCAGTGGAATCCTAAGATTTGGTTATTTGTATATCACGTTTTCTTCAGATCTGATTTGGTTTGAAGAACCCATTGTCAGGTCGCCAATAGTTCAAATAATGATGTTGCCGTGCGAAGACTTGATTTGCTATCTGCCAGTGCTTTGAATTAGTAAGACTTTGTCACAAAAAAGACCAATCTTGTGCAATTATGATTATATGGATTAGAAATTTGCAGAATTGGAAAACAATATTGACGAAAGCTTAGGGTTTTTGTCCTACCCTCCTTACATCAACCACAATTTTAATCCTAACGGTGTTGCAAATTGGAAAGTTTGTGCATGCCTTTGATTCCCACTAAACAACTTCCAGATGCATGTACATAGGTGTTTCTTGGATAGGGTGCATGGGTACTGCAGTTGCATATAAATTTGAAATTTTAAAGTTTAATTTTAATTTTTTTTTTCAATAGTATTAATTAATATATATCTAAGTTGCCTATTCGGGTTCGGGGACGGATTCAAGTTCGAGAATCCGGTTCATGGATTCGTGAATTTTATTTTTTCCCATTATGATTCATATGGGTTCTTGTGTATATATATATGCATTATATATATAAAAAATAAGAGAAATATACATAATTCTAAAACTAAATCATTTCATAGTATGAATCTATGATGCTTGATCATTGATCAATGCCAAATCTCAAAGATAAACATTAAAAATTGAAGTAGTATACTTGATCATTGATCTATGTTGACGTTTCGAAAGAAATCAGCACATTGAATTACTGAATTACAAAATGAAAATTGAAAACATAGTTCATTAAAGTTTGAAACCCACTTTTTAACATGCTTGGTCGTGGGTCCCTGGGGATCTGCGCTGATCCGCGCGGGATCCTCGAGGTCCACGCTGGATCCCCACGGGTACGTGCTGGATCCGGGTAGGGTCCGGATATGGACCTGTTAATCTGGACCACTGATATTGTCTGACCACAACGATCTAATTGATAGTCTCCCCCTAAAATTTAGGAGCCCTTCCTTAAAAGTAGGAACTGTGCCAAAAGTCTATAGGCTGGTCCCAGAGGTCTCTTGATGCGTCCTAGTTAACTCCCAGTCCATCCTTAAAATATAGGGATTCCTCCTAAAATCTAGGAGATTCTCCCAAATTGGCCAAACCAGCTTACAAAGCCCTGATGTCTCCATAAGCCCTTGAATGGGTCTCCTACACAATCTGCTGGCCTACGAGAAAAAAATGATAGGCCAACCCCAACTGGTAACCAAACTGCCTAAGGAGGGGACATTACACACACTAACCCTTTCGACACTAATCTTATGCCCCAAATATAATATCTTTGTCAAAGTGAACTCACGTTTGGATGCTTTGGCATATAATAATTGTTGTTCTAATATGCTAAGCACGTTATGTATGTGCCTCAAGTGGTCCTCCTATTTCTTGCTATAAATTAAGATGTCATGTAAGAAAACTTGCACAGGTTCCCTCAATCCTAAAATAAATACCTGATTAATGCATGACTTGAATCTAATGGTGCACTAGTCAAACCAAATGGCAACACCGAGAACTCTTAATGTGCACATAGAGTGTCAAACTTTTATTTGATGATATCCTGACCATAGATCAAACTTAGATAAGTACATCACACCATGAAGCTCATTTATCAACTCATCGATCTTGGGTGTGGGGTCGTGGTTCTTGATGATTTTTTTATTCTAATAATGAATTTGTTTTTGGTGTCAATACATCTTTCTAATTCTACTATCTTAAATTTATTGTTATCTATCAATTTCCAACTTAAGATTCCTGAATTAATATGCATATAACTCCATTATTTTTATTATATTTCCACTTAGTATTTTAAAATATTCATTCGTCCAAGCTAAAGAATAATTTGTCTTCATCATTAGGAAAGAATTTTGATACTCAATACTAAAACTAAACTCCTTTATTTGTAGATTGTGACATTCTATTATTTGAACAACGAAGAGAAACCCTCAATTCCACTTAGCATCCCCATGCATAGATAGATAATGTTCTCTAGTAAATAGGGTGGGTTTACTATGAAATGTAACATCATAGAAAAAGCAAGAGAGTTGACTTGGAAGCATTCGTAAATTTGGATAAACAGGGCACATGAACTATTCATACATCATCTCAAATATAAGTCATCTCATAAAATATGATTATTCCAAGATATTTTCTGTTTATAATGCAGAGGAAAATGCAACAAATTGGTGTTAGCATGTTCCACCTATAATGTCTCCTTTTATGCGTCCTTGGAAAATAATGAAACGATTAAAGTTAAGTTGTTGAAAATAAGTAAAAAGGATGACAACTAATTTTAATTATTAATAATGTCATAAAAGCAATAAATTTAATTATTTAGTATTATTCCTAAAAAATAAATTGTAAGTGTGATATTATTTGTTTAATCTGATAAAGTATTAAAGCAACTTTAATGATGAGTTAAGTGAGGATTTAATAAAGTCACTTTATTATTATATCCTTCAAGTTAAAATTTAAATGAAAAAGAGGAGAAATCAAAAGGCAAGGAGGAGGGAAAGCCAAGAGGTGTCCCCAAAGGTTATAAAAGAGGAGATTGGGCTTCAGTTCGGATATGCTTGGTTTATTAATTTCTCTTGAAGAGCTCTGATAAGATAAGGTAACATTATTAATGTCCAACAAAAGACAACTAAGGGTTGAAGGAACTACGAAACAAAATACAAAAGGCCAGCCCAAAGCAGGGACACCACACGACGCTCGAAGAAAAACAACAACCCCCAGAGCAAGCAAGGAGCATCAAAGAAAGAGAGAGGGGGAGGGGTCCACAATGAGATCGTTGAAACCCCATTGCAAATTGGAACAACAAAGAAAAACCCCAAAGCAGCAGGGGGGTTGGTAGGATGCACTAAGCGTCTTTGAGACTTCCTAGTAAAAGAAGAAGAAGAAGAGGAAAACTTCTCTAAGCTTCTCACTTTCAGCTCAGCAAGCCCTAGGAGGAAAACCCTTGGGTTTGAGAGGTGAAATATCCCTGCCTTATTTCAACAATACTTTGCAATATTCTTTTAAGCATTCTAATGAACATCTATCATACTAAGTCAATGTATAATCAATTTTCGAGCAATTTGAATTAAACTTTCCTAAATAAGATTGCTTTTGTTGTATATCATGAACACTGATACAATCAACGAGTTTGTAGTTTTCAAAGATAACAATATTATTAGCACTTGGTAAAATTTATAGTTACAAAATTCGGATGCAGAGTCAATGATTTAGATACTTTTTGGGTTAAAGGAAGCTCTTTACTCAAGCTCGATAGTACTCCACTTTTGATTGCAAATTTTGTGTCCTTTGATTTTGCCTTATCAGTGTGCAATGACAAGTAATACCATACTTCATAGTTTATATTCTAACTTCTGTCTTGATTGCAACAACTAGAACAAATGATATACTATCTCAAATTGTAGTTTGCCCTTGCTCCAATTTGGCTAAATCGCTGGTAATCATGAACTGGTAGATGATGTAATCGACCCTTAAGCTCTTACACAGTTGTAGCTTCGTTGGTCAAGGAATAGGCATAGTAATACCCAAATTGAGGAGGCCCAAGCAAAATGGTGATATGCAATTGACTATTGATTGGTAGTCAATAGATGTTGCGTTAATGAGACCAATTCGATGTATAAATTTTGGATGTTATGCGACAAGTCCATAGGTTCATCATAGGGTCGTCAAATTATTCCCTTATGTTGGCCTGAAAGGAATGAGGGATATAGTATCGCTTCTTTGGATCTAATTGGTCCAACATATAATCTGTTGTTGTCACAGATGTTTATTTGCAATATAGTAACCCCATCAATAACTTTACAATTCGATCTTTCTGATGTTTGACCCAACGGTTTACTGGATAAATCGCACCAATAGAGAGTCATATCTGCACCAATTACTTTGCTGCAATAATTTCTATTGATTGATCTTTAATGTTTCGCAGAATTCGTCTCCAATTGGAGACTTCACAAATTTGCTCAACTCTCTCGTAGGCTACGGTGATAATTTAACCACCAAAACTGCACGACCTTTAGCGTGTAGCTATCGACAAAGAATGAGGAAATCCAAGATAACTAATGATTTCATGCATTCCAACAACCTCTATTAATACTCCACTACAAGAAGTTATCCCTTGAATTGTTTTAATCTCAATTGGCCCTTTAATGAGGAAAAATAAATAAATGTGGTCCCAATTAATTAATATTTTAATTCAATGGCCCCTCCTATTAACTAATTAATATTATTCTTAAAATAAGCTTGTAGGGGAATAATATTAATAAATTAATTTTTAATTCCTTTGGGATAATTAATAACCTATGAGAATTAGATGGGTCACTAGTTTAATTTCTCCTTTTGCCCTTGTCAATTAGGAGAGGACGTGACAATATCCCATTCTTGGAATTGCTTGCCATCAAGCAATCTCAGGTTAGGATTGTTAGCCGTATAGTTTATTATGTCGGGTGTTAGTTATGTTATATTATGTCTGCACTGATGGTACTTAGTTACTACTGTCGGTTGGGAAGGGGTGATGACGTTTGGTCGCACCGGTTCGCGTTTTATATAGACATTGTACTTGCTCGTTGAAGACATCATGATCGCTGGTGGCAATTGTAAATGTACTCAAGTTACAGATGATTAATAAAGACTGGTGTTCTCTGATCTATCTAATGTATTTATATTTTCGTACGTCTATGCATCAGTAAACTAGGTTACCCCAGCGGGTAAACATTTGGCGTCGTTGCCTAGACGGGCTCGGGAAGAGAATTGGATGGTGTACAAACACGATGGGCCTATCTGTTGATGAAATTATCCGGTGGCGGACGATGCACGTACAAAACAATACGAAGGGAAAGACAACCAGACACAGGAGTTTAGAATCTTGTTCCAGGCGGCGATAGAAACCTATGTCCGTCGGGAGGCCTACTAAGCGGAAGTTCCAGCGAGTGCAGTGTGGTCTACCATTGAGGCTAATCCTGTAGCCAACCGATTGTTAAATCACCTTCCACGCTTGTTGGCACAAGTATCACTTGCACAACGCACTCGCCTGGAGGAGATTGCTCGAGAGGAACGACAACAGGAAGTCCTCCAGGAGTACCACGAACGGGAAAACAAAAGACTTCAGGAGGAACTTGATGGCAAACGCCGTCAGGAATAGTCATGTCTGAAGGTGATGGAAAGGAGGGACACTGTGAAAAATAAGAATGACAAGGTCATTCCATTAAGATATTGTAATAAAACATGAATAAATAAAAGTGTCCTTTTATTTTACAAATTCTGTGTTGATTATTGGTGTAAAGAAAAACATTTATGCCCAACTAGTTAAATAAGAATAGGAATTGAAAAAGGGATCTAGAGGGAGAACAAGCTCTTCGAAAGGCAGTTCTCGAAAAACAACAAGCCGAGCAAACGGAGAGGTTCGGGAGACGTGCTGAAGGACTACCGGAGGGGGTAAGTGAAGGCAACGGTCTAGAGGAACCTAACCAGGATGACTGCGGAAGTGACAACGAGGATCTGTTAGAAGAAACGAGCTTGTTCGGAACCCGCACTTTAACCCCAAGGAGAGAAGCCCGAAGGAAGGCAGAAGAAGAAGCCGAATGGAGGGAGTATATGTGTGGAGTTGCCACAGAAAGTGTCGAAGTGACAGAAGGGCACAAGGATCACACCAGTCCAAGTAGTTCAGAAACGTCAATTAACCCGAAACTCAATTTCGGAGGACCAACACCAGCAGGTTCATCCTAACAAACACTTCCAGCAACTCAATCGACAACGTAACAGGTGGTACATACCACCCTTCCACCATCGAGGGTGAATATGGCTCTAACAAAGAGAAGTTACCCAAGTTCCATGACGATGGAAAAGAAGATCCTGTTCGGCATTGCCGCACATTTCAGACAATTTGGTCCGTGAATGGATTCGCTGACCAGGACGAATGGATGAAACAATTTCCCGCAACCCTCCGAGGGGTAGCAATCGATTGGTACTCTGACTTAGACAAAACTAGAGTGACCACCTGGGACTTACTACAGAAGGCATTCGAAAAAGAGTTTAGGCTTCTCCGAGACGACAATGAAATCGTCTCAGAAATATATGGAACGAAGCAAGGAAAGGAGACCGTGCGGACTTACGGTCGATGACTAAAAGAACTTGTGGGAAAAATGGAAAGTGAGCCAGCCGACGGCTTGAAGAAGAGATGGTTCGTCGAAGGGCTGAAATCAAACCTCCTGAGGAAGATGAAGATAGTTCCTCCCACCTCGTACGACGACACATATAACCGGGCGATGGACTTGGAAAGCGAACAAAAGACGTCGAAGAAGAAGAAGAAAAACCAGTCCTCTTCGTCGGATGAGGACGACACTTCAGGGGAGGATAGGGGCAGTGACTGAGAAGCAAAGAAAAAAGTCACTGCACTACAGAAGGATATGGAACGGATACTTAAAGAATTCAAAAATATGAAGGGTAGCATTAGTCGGAACGAAGGAGACTTGTGGTGTACCGACTACAAGGAGGTCGGTCACACGAAGGGCGCGTGCCCAAAAAAAATGTTCTGCGATATTTGCCAAATGGCAGGCCATTCCACAAAAGAATGTCCGTTCAACATGAAGACACAGGGCAACCAGCAAGTCTTGTTCACGCAAGAACTGTCAACCTCAACAGCCACTGGGGACACACAAAACACAACATCGTCCGACGGCTACAGGAATAACTGTCGTGGAGGAAGGGGAAACGACAATAATAACATCGACGAAGGTAGGAGCCGCATCCAGTACGATGCTACCTGGAGGCCAATGATTCAATGCCGGGCATGTAGCTAATTGGGAAATTTTGCGAGGGAGTGCCCGAAGGGGGAAAAGCCACAATTTCCTTGCAA
Source organism: Thuja plicata (assembly GCA_018584345.1). NCBI lineage: Eukaryota > Viridiplantae > Streptophyta > Pinopsida > Cupressales > Cupressaceae > Thuja > Thuja plicata. Next base: position 1,590,963 of record MU226248.1, read on the forward strand.
ATGGTGCGGGCCCGGAGACCACGACGACACAAAATGTCCGAAACTTGGTGTAAACCTCCTGAATATCAAAGGCGACGAAGAGGACGTGTTGGCGGTTACCCGGGAGCAAGCAAAGAAGGCCACTTATCCACATCCAGAGACGGAAAAGAAGAGAGTACGCGAGGCCAAAGAAGACATCAAGAGAGGAATGATGGCCGAACGGAAAGAAACACAACGCCGCGGGAACCTCTTACGGTGGCCAGGCTGAACACAACATTCTAAGGCAAGTAATGCAGACAGAAATCCCAGTACAATTGAGAGACCTCCTTGCAGTCATGCCACAATTAGGAACGGCCCTGCTTAACATGGTACCATCTCCTAAAGTACCGAAGGTGACTGAGACGAAGGCAAAACCCCTTGGGAAGGGAAATTCTGTTGAGGACCCGATGTTGTTGGCACTCAACACGGGAAGGCATCCTGCGGTAGTGGAGATGGGAATTCTCGGCACAATACTTACGGACACTATCATTGATGGAGGATCGGGTGTCAATGTTCTACCTGAGGAGACGTGGAGGAATCTTAGGCGACCGACACTGTGGCCGCCAACCTTCCAACTGGTAGGAGCAGACCAGCATGGGATCAAACCCATAGGTATATTAATGGCACAAAGGGTAATGATAAGCACCCAACCGTTCGTGATGAACTTCGTAGTCATTCTAGTAAAGAAGAAGGGATACGACACTCTCCTAGGGAGAGGATGGCTTGTGCAAGCAAAAGCTAAGCATGACTGGAAACAAAATGTAATTTCGATGGAGAGAGATGGCCGGAAATTTACAATCGATTTGAGAAATCAATTGGTAAGTGAAGACCTAACATCTTTGTCAAGGTCAGACAACGAGGAAGACGTTGACGAAGGGAGACAACACATGGAGCTAAACAAGGAAGGGGTACTCAAACTGGAAAAGTGCTCCAAAGATGACTTAGGTTCATTAAATGGGCTCTTCCATTGGCAAATGGAAGATTACGAAGTGTTTCCCTGTAACATGCTATAGGTGGACGAAGGGCCGGAGAGAGACTCGTTTCCACGAGAGTACGGTGAGTACAAGGAGGGAGAGGCGAGGGTGGAAGAAACCCCTGCACACAAGTTTGACGAAGAAAAACCAATCAAGTACGAAGAACCGTTGGTGAAAACCGTGAACTTAGGAACCAAAGATAACCCAAAAAACATTCTTGTTAGCGATGATTTGAATCCAGTGTTAAAAACATCATCGTTCAAAATTTTCATGGAGTACCGAGATGTTTTTGCGTGGACATAAAGATCTCAAGGGGGTTCCACCAGAACTGTCCACCGAATTCCGTTAGTACCTGGGGCCGTGCCTGTGCAGAAACACCCGTACAGGATGAATAAGAACTACGCGACACGAGTAAATGATGAAATCGAGCGCATGCTAGAGGCCGGGCTCATATTCAAAGTCCAAACAAGCGAATGGGTCTCACCAATAGTTATCTCACTGAAGGAGGCGAATCAAATTTGGATGTGTCAATTTAAGATGCCTCAATGCAGTGACCATAAAGGATCCATTCCCGATACCGTTCATTGATAGTATCTTGGAGGTCGCTGGTCATGAGATTTACTCTTTCATGGATGGATTCTCCGGATACAATAAGATATCCATTGCCGAAGAAGACAGGCTGAAGACAATGTTCATAGTAGAGGATAGTGTATATGCATACAACCGAATGCCCCTCGGTCTCTGCAATGCGCCGGCTACCTTTATGCGGATCATCCTACAGATCTTTGACAAAATGGCAATGGGGAACTTTAAAGCATTTCTGGATGATTGGTCTATATTTAGCGGGCAAGACAAGCACATTAGGGCTTTGGGGGAGTGCATGGAGCGGTGTCGGCAAGCTCGTATGGCACTTAACCCAAAGAAGTGTCGATCTATGGTACCCCAAGGGAAGTTTCTCAGGCACTTTGTATGTAAGGATTAAAAATAGACTTGGACAAGGTTTTCGGGTAATAGTCGAGATGGAGGCCCCTACGGACGTGACTGGCATAAAATCATTCCTTGGACATATAGGATACTATCGAAAATTCATCAAACATTTTGCTCGTGTATCTTGCCCATTGGATCAACTAACGCGGAAGGGAGAACCGTATAATTGGGGAATAGAGCAAGGGGAAGCCTTCGAAAACCTTAAGGCAAGGTTGGTAGCCGCACCTATCCTGGCATACCCTAATTGGGACAGAGAATTCCATGTGCATGTGGATGCATCCAACTTCGCGATTGGAGCCACATTGGCACAGACAGGTGACCACGGGTTAGATCACCCCGTATGCTTTGCAAGCAGGCTCCTCTCAAAGGCAGAGACAAACTACAGTACTACGGAAAGAGAAGCGTTGGGGATGGTGTATGCTGTACAAAAGTTCCGACACTACTTACTCGATACCCCATTCACCCTCTTCGTGGATCATCAGGCCTTAATGTACCTGGTGAACAAACCACTTATTCAGGGTCGAGTAAGCAGATGGTTCCTTCTGTTGCAGGATTTCATCTTCAACATCATAGTACGACCAGGGAAATGTCACGTGTGTGCAGACCACCTATCGCGCATCACATCTGGGAACCACCTGAGGGGGTGAATGACGACTTCCCGGACGCCCATCTTTGTCGTATTGCTGGTCTTCCTTTGTGGTATACAAGCGTTGGAGAATTCTTGTCCACAGGACAATTTCCCGAGGGAATGCCGCCAGGGGAGAGAAGGAAACTTGTCTTAAGAATACCTTTCAACTCATTAACGGGTTATTGTACAAAATGGGACTTGACCAGGTACTTAGGAGGTGTGTAATGGAAGAAGTACAAGGTGTTTTGAGGGAGGCCCATGAAGGTCCCGCCGGAGGGCATATGGGACCGGACACAACAGCACAAAAGGTTTTACTTGTAGGGCTATGGTGGCCAACATTGTATAATGACGCACAGGAATGGGTGGTGAGTTGCGACACATGTCAAAGAGTTGGGAAACTACTCAAGCGAGACTTTATGCCATTAAACCCGTCTAATGCTCAGGAGTTGTTCGAACGATGGCGACTAGATTTTGTCAGACCGCTAAAGGCAACAGACGCAGGTGTTGATACATGGTGGTGGCAATTGAATACCTTACCGAATGGGTTGAAGCGAGAGCCCTGCCAGACAACTCCGCAGTAAGAACGACGAAATTTATCTATGAACAGGGGAACTTTCTTTGGGAAAAAACATCTTAGTGGCCTATATGCCATGGGAAGGATACAATTTTGAAGATGCAATACTTATTAGTGAACGTCTGGTATATGAAGACATTTTTACTTCTATCCAGATCGTAAGATACGAAATTGGAGTTTATTTTACGAACAATCACACAGTACGACATACTGATTCAACTCACTAGCGACAGAGGAGGGAATTTTGTTAATAATGTAATACGGTTGCTCACCACGGAATTTAAAATCTTTCAGTCACTCTCGAGCCCCTACTACCCGAGGGCAAATGGGCAAGCCGAGGCTACCAACAAGATACTAGTGTCGGTAATTTACAAATCGTGTGGAGTAGAAGGCGAGGATTGGGAAGAGCGACTTCTGTTGGTACTATGGGCATACCGTACGGCATACAAGGTCACCACGGGACACACTCCATTCTAGTTGATGTACAGACAAGAGGCTGTCATACTAGCAGAATTTATGGTACTGAGTCTCCGAATAGCACTTGACAACAAATTGGGCGACATGGAGAGCCTCCGGGAACGTTTGCATGCCCTTAACAAACTCGATAAACAACGGATGTTGGCACAATGGGCAACTGACGTGGCCCAACAGCGTCGGAAACATTGGCACGACAAGCACCTTCGACACACCCGATTCTTCCTTGGACAACTCATCCTGAAGTACAATGGGCGGAACAAAATTAAACCGGGCAAATTCAAAGTGAAATGGTTAGGT
>MU226248.1:1595260-1609765 GCA_018584345.1 Thuja plicata
GTGGGACATAAAAGCCGCAGGGTCTAAATAAAATGACAGCCGTGGGAGAAAAAAAAAAGAGACAAACCAACAGGAAGGAGAAGAGAGCAACCACGCCGGGTAAGAAGAGCGTAGCCTCAGGGAAGTGGAAGAGAGCAGCCACAACCGCGGGTAGGAGGGAAGAGCCGTGGCACGAGGAGACGGACGAAGGACAGTTTCAGATTCAGCACAAGTGTTTTACGACAAACCATCGAAGGGCAGATTGTGAAGGAAAGAATTAACGAAGAAGTGAAGACCTAATTGTTTTTTTTGGAAACAGTTATGAATTCAGCCGGCAAGAGGAGTCAATGGAAAAATTAGTTGCAGGTAAGAAGTTCAAGAAACACATCCATGGACAAGAAGGCTACCATACTACCTTCTGGAGTTAGAATTGTAGGACACAAACAGGCACCTGGGAGTAGCACCAAAAAGCTCAAGTCCACGCAGCAGGAGGGAAAAGAAGCCATCACCTACTAGATGGTAGCATTTGAAGGCCTCAATGGACTTGAGTACAGGAAATGGTAGAATGAAACCCCGGAGGACGACGAATCGAAAAAATTCCTACGGCAGGTTGGTGCCTATTGGGCTATCCAAATGCCCTTGTTTTCTGTCTGAAGCTTTGAACCCACTTTGCAGGTAATGATCCAAGGTTTTGACAAGCAAACGAGGAAGAGTTCTTTTGTGTATCGAAATCACCGGCTCACAGTCTCGTTTGGCGCCGAGGACTTCACATGCGTCTTTGGCATTCCAGGGCACAACGGGCGTTAGGTGGAAACCAAAACATAGAAAATGCCAGCCGAAAGGAAGGAAGCTTGGATAAAGCATGTCTGCCGTCCTCTCACTCCAGTAGAATTGGACTCTATGGTAAAGGCGACAGAGGCCTTCGAAAGGAGTTCATCGCAGAGGGTGCCTAGCATTGCATTCTCGACGTAACCAAGAGCAGGTTGACAGGCTCGAGTTGCACCTCGGATATTGCCCTACCACAGATTGTCTACATCCAGGGGCTGATGAATGGCGTAGTATATGATTGGGCTTCAGTGTTGGCGGATAGGATGTTAGAGTTTATGTCATTACAACATCAAACTTTTTACATGCCCCATTATGCCATTGGGTTGTTTCTGGAGGCCGCACTCAGGCAGGTCCCCGTAGTGGAGTTGGAACTCAAGCCGCAGGGAAAGCCCATAGCGGGAGCTCCTTTTGTGTTTCACTGGAACTATCTGGATACTGGAGGTACAACCAGTGGATAAAAGCCACGTCGGACAACAATTGTGGAGTCGGATCCGGATATTGATAGTGGACGCGAAGCCACCCCCGAGCCTTCGGACACAGACTCAGAGGAGGATAGTGATAGAATCATGGAGGCAGTGGAATCCACCTCGGCAGCCCCACTAGTTCAATTTGCTGCATTGGTGTTGTCGGCCTCAACCCACTTGACTCCCACAGGGGTGGTGACAGTTCCTATAGTCGAGTTCCCACCTGAGGAAGAGGCAACGGCCATTACAGCCGAGGGTGATCCTGAATCTCCGGTCGGGGAATCAGTTGCAGCAGCGGAAGTCATTGGAGGCACTCAGGATATTTGCGGGGGACAGGTTTGGATGGTTGTGGTAGGATCGGATGTTGTAGTGACAGTGGACGCGGCCCTTTTACAAGATTCCTCCCCGACGGATCCACCTCCTCTGGCCGACCTTGCACACGTTGGAGCAATGCGTTCGTGGATCAGTTGACGGTTTAAATTGGTTCCTGCTCCACCACCACCACCAGTTCTTTCTCCTCCCCGGGAGGGCCCTCCAGAGATCATTAGTATCGACTCTGCAGATGTCACAGCAGCTGCGGATATTCCATCCGTATCTGAAGAGGATGGGGCTGTGGAGACAGTGGCTCCATCGGTAGTTCAGCCGACCGAGGAAGGGGGAGGTGTAGCGACGGAGGTTCCTTATGGATTTGAGTTGTCTTGCCCGACAACCCTCACCAAATCTGGGCCGTTGGAGGGAGAGGATGTGGAGGCCTACTTGGCTGACATGGTCACTCGGGGACGTTGGTTGGTGGCGGTAGCAGAGTCTCGCACTATGGCGACTGTAGTTCAGGATTTGAGGCATCTCCTAGCCTTTGCTCAATTGGGTTGCAGTGCAGCTTTTGCAGAGTGTTTTGAGAGAGGGTTATGGCCTGCAGAGGAGACTGCAGAGATGTTGGTTGCCTGGGTTGTTCCTACACCAGTATTTTAGAGTGAGGTAGAGACTCGTTTGAGAGCTTGAGCGGACGATTCAGGATGGGTACTATATGTTGAGGCGATTTGAGTATGTCTCGTTGGACTACGAGACTGCATTGGTGACCGCATAGAGAGCTCGGGAGGAACTAGGCACCAAGCTAGAGGCAGTGGAGGGAGACTTACTCCAGCGTACCCGGGAGTTGGTGGCTGAGCAAGCAGCACAGGTTGCTCTCGAAGAGAGATTGGCTAGGGAGACCGCGGCTTGGGAGCAGCAGTTGGCAGCAGCACAGGCCAAAAATGAAGTTAAGGAGAAGGAACTTTTGGAGGTTGCTTTGATGATTAAGTCGGCCTTGGAGTTGCAGATGGTAGCTGAAGAGCACTTGCGGACTAGGACTACATAGGTGTATGAGCTCCGAGCTCGGTTGGGAACATCCACACCAATTCCTCCAGCAGATCAATGTGCTTCCTCATCAGGGACGCTTCCTCTGCCCCCCTCTTCTTCTCGCTCCTAGTCCTTGTCTAGAATAGTTCATCATTCCCATTTTGTTGTTCTGTCTCGGACATTTTGTTGTCGTTCGGAGACGACTTTTCTTTAGGGGGGATGATGTTAGCCGTATAGTTTATTATGTCGGGTGTTAGTTATGTTATGTTATGTATGCATCGACGATACTTAGTTACTACCGTCGGTTGGGAACGGGTGACGACGTTTGGTCGCACCTGTTCGGGTTTTATATAGACATTGTACTTGCTCATTGAATACATCATGATCGCTGGTGGCAATTGTAAATGTACTCAAGTTACGAATGATTAATAAAGACTCTGGTGTTCTCTGATCTATCTTATGTATTTATATTTTAGTACAACGTCTATGCATCAGTAAACTAGGTTACCCCAGCGGGTAAACAAGGATGTTGTAAGATCTAGTGAGTTTCCCATGTAGTGTCCTTGGTTAGAAAATCCTTCCATCTTATAAGATATTTTTTGATCGTCTTGCTTCTCAAGTTCCTTTCTTTGACATCCAAAATCTCGTTGAGAGTCGGCTCCAGTTTGCCTTCTTAATCGAGAGATTGAACCTCTTCTGAATTGGTGACGTTTTGTCCAAGTGCCCTATTGAGGCAAGAAACATGAAACACATTTTGTATCCTACCGCTCTCTAGTAGATCCAGCTTACATGCCACCTCACCAATTTGCCTAATCACTTTGTAGGGACTGTAGAACCGAGGCTTGAATTTCTTACTGTGTTATCGGATTCGCGTCTCGGACCCTGGATCCGGGTCCGGGTCTGGTTCGGGTCCAGATTCTCATCCCGGTCCGTGTTGGATCCGGTCAGGGTCCGGATTTTGACTTGTGGGTCCGGATGGATCCGTGGCCCGCGGATCCAGACAGACCCACAAGTCCAAATCCGGACCCTGCCCGGATCCCGCACGGATCAGGAGGAGAAAATGAGGATCCTCGAGGATCCCATGCGGACCCGCGCGAATTCACAGGGACCCGCGACCAGCCAAGATGTAAAGTGGTAAAATTAAGAAGTTTTTTTTGCCTTTAGAAATAACTCTTGGAGAAAAATTGGGGAAAAATTAACCTTCGAGTCTTATTAGACTCCATATAGAAGATGATGATGATGATGATGAAGAAGAGAATATCAATAAATTATTAATCCATTAGTTGAACTTCAAACAATGATACTTGAACTGATGTTATGATTTAATTTTAATGTTTTGAATCTTTGAGATTTTGCATTGATCAATGATCAAGCATCATAGAATCATACTATGAAATGATTTAGTTTTAGAATTATGTATATTTCTCTTATTTGTTGTATGTATAATGCATATATATATAAAAAATTATATATATATATATACACATGAACCCCTACGAACCCAAACGGCAAATTTTTTTTTTCGCGAATCCACGAACCGGATTTGCGAGCCCGAATCCGTCCCCAAACCCGAATCGGTAACTTAGATTTCTTAGCATCACTTTTTTTTTTACATGACTTTCTGCAAGGTTGCAAGCGAAGGTAAACCATGTCTTTCAGCTCAAATTGCTCTCAATCCTATGCCTATCCACATGAATCTTTTGTTGGTTTTGTGTGTGCTACAAGTTCTATTTAAGGGACTTAAGGATGTGTTGGCATTCGACGAACCTACTCCCAATGAAATACTAGCTAAATTTTCCAAAGTCTGCATGATCATGAGCATCTCCGTATCATAAATATAGTATAATCTCTCGGCATCCTTAAGCTTCTTACTCTCATAAGCAATGGTGTGACGGTTTAGGATCAAGACTGTGTTAGTGCCCTTTATTGATGCATCACACTCAAGCACAAAGAACTATATGAAAATTGCTAATACAAGAATTGCACAGGTATGCATAACCTCTTACAACCAATCGAATGCCTGTTGCGCCTCCTTTGTCCACTTAAACGCTCACTTCTTAGTGAGATCGGTCAAAGGGGCTTCTAGCTGCGACAATCCCTTAATTAGCCTCCTATAGTAGTTGCATAGGCCAAAGAATAGTTACAACTTCGCGAGTGTTCTTGGTATCTTCTCTTGGTGCACCCATACTCCTCATACACTGATGATGTGCCCTACGTATATAATCTCTGGCATGTTGAACTCGCAATTCGAGTCTTCACTTACAAAGATTGTGCTTCCTTTATCCTCAAGGCCTCATCCAAAAGCCTCAGATGATCCTCCCATCTGTATATATGTATGTCATCAAAGAACAGTAGCAAGAATTTCCTCAGCTTCTTGAAGATGTGGTTCATGTAGGATTCAAATGTGGCATGTTCATTGGTCAACTTAGGTGAAACAACTCTAGGTCCTCCGTTACACATGCCTCTCAAAACCACCTTCTTCCCATCCACCTTGAATGTAAACTCCAACCTCTTGAAACTTTGTTAATAATTGTCAAGAGACTCCATCTAGTCAATGCCCAAAATAACATTGGTATCATCGAATGCCACCACATAAAAGTCATTGGTAATTATATAGTTCCCTAGGGTGATACTCAACTTCATTGATGTTGCCTTGGTTGCCAAAAGAGGGTTACCAATGGTGGAACTTCAAGGATTTGACGTAAATGTAGCTAGTGGCCATCACTTTCTGTATCACCCTAGGGAACTATATAATTACCAATGTATCACTGTAGATGTGTTAGACATCTTTTGCATCACTGAATATAGGCCACTAAGAACCTCCTCATCTGCCTTGAAGTTATCAAGGAAACGAAATGAAGGATTGAGGAAATAAGCAGCTGCATGGATGGGCCTGTGAAGCTGGTTTTGCCATCTATCAATGATCTCCCAAATGGGGCCATACTTATCCTCAACTCTTGCATACTCTGATCTAATGGCTTCTCCCCATCAACAACTCGTAGGAGAACTACGAGGGGCTCAGTGACCTGCATATAATGTTAAAAAAACCAGTTAAGTCACAAGTGTGCATTAAAAATTTAAAACAAGAAAAATTGCAAAGAGTTAAACAAAAGAAAAATATATTTACCTCCATGATCTTTGCACAAGGGGTCCAAAAACCTGGCTCATCAAAAATACAATCTACCACATCCATCCCTGCAGTGGTCGTAGCATAGGATGAGGCAGTCCACTTACCAACAAACATGCGTCTCAAAGTTGCCATTGATTTCAACAAGGATTTTAGTGTGAGAAAATTTGAGGCAAATCTCGTGATACCAGGACGAGACGGCTCCTTTTGCCCCGTGTATTGCTTCATGATGCTAAGGACCAATGCATGATTGTAGATAAACTTGTAAACGTTTTTAGCCCGTGTATTGCTTCATGATTTGACCCATTCAAGCTTGCCAATATCCTCTAACATGAGGTCAAGACAATTGGCCGCACATGGAGATCAAATTTTTTTCGGGTGCCTCTCCATTAAAAGTTTACCTGTAGCAATTTTAAATTAATTATAAATTTAGATGTGTTCAGAAAATTTTAAATAAATTCATAGATAACTCTCCATCAAAACTACAAAAGTCAAAAGTTTACCTGCAGCAACATAACTTCTTGCATTATCCGTCACCACTTGCACCACATTTTCTTCCCCCACCTCATGTATAACTTCCTCAATAACCTCATATAAGTATGTGGCATTCTTCACATGTGAGGAAACATCAACAAACTTCAAGAACATGGTGGATCCTGAAAATAAAGAAAAATAATTATCAATTATCATGGATCAATCAACAAATCAAAATCAAAATTAAATTAATCAATGCATTCAGGGAAGTAGAATGATCAATCACCTCCCTAGGAAACAAGAAAATTTAGGAGTGTCCTATTCCTCCTATCCGTCCAACCATCTGTCATGATGGTGCAACCCTTTTGGCTCCAAGACTATCTGTGGTCCTCTAGCTCAACTTTCATATCATTAACCATTTCTAACAAGAGGGGGCCACTTAACTCAGCATTAGTAGGGTCTTTAAAGTCCGCCCCACAAATGGTTACGACATCTATCATGCCTTGCCAGTAAGGTAGCCTGTCATAAATAGATTATGATTAATTATTAGACAAAGCATAGTTCAACTTCAAACTATAAGTTTTAAAATATAATTTTAAGCTTAAAGCTATCGAATAAAAGAGAATTACGTGGCTGCAACAAAATGGAATGTTGCAAAAGTACCAAAACTTGCAAATTTGTTTTCGTGCAGCATCATGAACATCCTTGGTCCAACCCATGCTCTCAAGTGAGGCTTGTGCACCAGGAGTAGTGCGTGGCACAAAATAATTGTCCACCTTTGATTTCCGTACTCTAGGGCCAAGGATAGTAGTGCCACTAGGAGGATCAGTAGAAGCACTAGCACTAGGACGAAAAGGAGGCATGGAAGAACCCTCTCCAACACAACCTGCAGATGTGGATGCAGATGCGGATGTGGTTGTGGTTGTAGATGGTGGGGATGCAAATGAATGAAAGCCAATAGCATTTATCTCTTCTCGTTGCCTCTTTTTTTTATCCTTTTCTTCTTCATATTTTTCTAACGGGACATAACAAAAACAAATTGCCTCAGGAGTTGCCTTTAAACATGGGTCATCATCATTGCCAGGTATGTCGGCAATATGGTATTTAAACCTATTGATGCCACCATGATAAATTTCTTTACAAAACGAGGATTTTATTTCGTTTTTTTGTCTACCAAGAAAATCTTTAGTTTATTTCCAAGCTTCACACTTTGGAGGCATTGGGAAGAATTAATGTTTTCAAAACTTGATGGTTGTTGCAATAAGACAAAATTATGAACAAAATTACAAATTTGTGTATTGTATTTTAGAAAAATAAGCAAACCCTACATTTTTTAAGAAAAAAATGTAAAAACATGTTTACATTTTTTTCTTAAAAACATCAAGGGTTTTCTATTGTTCTACTTCTCTCATTGAAGTATGCAATTTATATTTTAATAGAAAACATTCAAGATTTGGAAAGTTAAACTTAAAACCAATTTAAAATAAAATAGAAAATCCATAAACATACAAAAAAAACCAATAAAATCTACAAACTTTAACACCCGCCTCTTTCAAATGAGTTGAGAAGTCTTGGAACAACTGCTATGGACTCCTTGATGCTCTCAATGCAAAATTATGCCTCCCCGATGTGATTTTGTGGAGTCCTTCATGCTCTTCTTCCTTGCTGGTTGCAAACCTATGACCTCTTGTTTTATTTCCTCTCTTCTTCTCATAACAAGCGAATAGAATGCCTTTTAGGGCAAATTAGAAAACATAAGTAAAAAAAAAGTATAAAAAAATATTTTTTTTGTTTTTTTTCTTTCCAACACCTTGCCTGCTGCGGCCGGGTCATAGACCACACACCCGGCGAGTGATGGCATGACTCGCACGACTCACGAGTCATGACACACGAGCCGTCGGGTCATGGAGCCGAGTCGTGAAAACTCGGCAAGCTTGACTCAGCCTGCGGGTTGTCAAAACTCGCACAACCCGCGGCGAGTTCAGGAACACTGGTTCCACCCCTCTTCTCTGCAGTTGTTTACTTCTGCATAGGAGGTGACTCCTCAATTGACTGATCAGATTTATTGTCGGCTTGATCGTCATTCTCATTTCTGATATGACCTCAATGTAGTCAATCTTCTCTTTTGCCAAGGCATCTATGTCTCGATTCCCATGACTCCTTGTAGTTAAAGCATAACTTCCTCCTATGCAAGTCTTGTCTAGTCGCCTCATCTAGTTGGTTCTTTTGAGGCCATTTCTTCTGGAGAGGTTTCTCGCCTTTGTTCTTTTGTGTAATGGGTCCCTTAGATGGAGGCTGACTCTTCGAGGTAGCAGAGGCCATGTCCCAAGCGTTATTGATCGCTTCTTGGAGTGAGCAAGGGCTAAGGGCCTTGACCCAACCTCTCCTTCAACCTGTCCATGAATAGAGCAATTAATCTCTTCTCCGATATGCCCTTCACCAGCATTGAAAGCCTTATGAATCGCTCTTCATCCTTTTGGGTGCTTGTGCTGACTTACTTTTATATTTCTTCACAATTATGTTTGCAGATGTACTGCTGTATATGTTTGATTGCTTGGATGATCTGTTATAGATTTGGTTAATAAAATTATTGGCTTCAAAATGTTTCACCCTTCTTCTATACTATCCCTCTCTTCTCTATATATTTATATTATCCCTATGCCTCTTCATGGAGGGAGGTATCCCTTAGAAAAGAAACAGCCGTTCAAGAAGACATAACAATTGGTTAATTTCTCTCACAAGTACTGCCTTCATGGCTGCTGCCTTTAACTTAATCACTATCTTTAAACGTAATCACTGCCTTTAAATATAATTACTGTTCCATGGACATTCACCATTGTCCCTCTAGCAATAATTTCTGCTCCTCAAGTATACTGATTGCTGCTTTTGACATGGGTTCACTGCCTCTAATATGTATATGGAATTGCTTGTATGTTTTATTTTCTCCCTGGTTTGATCTTATATTCCTTCGCTTCTTTATCAGAAGTTCTCCTTCCTTCCGCTTGATCCCCTCTTTTTCCACCGCAGTCCTCATTATTTATATCCTTTTATTCCTTGAGGTTTGGGAGAGATGTGCCTCTGGACTGACTATTTGTTTCTTCTTCTTGGTTGCACCTTTCATGTTTTATTAACAACATCTGATTATCTCACAATGCTGCTGTTTTTTAATAACCTTATTGCTGTTTATAATTAATTTGATTGCTATCACTTGATCGCTGGCTAATCATCAAAATTGCCACCTTAAAGACATTCACTCTTAACTGCTGTCCTTTACTTGCGATTCCATTTTGTTCCTGCTAGGAGCCTCTTTTAACGTGGGGGCATGACATGATAGCCAGCTATCTCCCAAACTATTACGATTGACAAAGGGGATGTTAATGAAATCAATTATCTAGATGACAATAGGCAGTTAGGGCTGCTTCATGCCTAACAAATGGATATGGTCATTCAAAGAATCAACCACTATTACATTCTTTTGTGACTCACATTCAACCATTTTGGATGTTTGTGGACAATATAATTTTTTTCTGCTTTCTATTGGATTTGGATCTAGGGAAAACACCATTACATATCTATGCAACTTTCATATTAGAGAGCCTGTTGTGTTACAATCATTTTCATGCATGACTTTCTGGTACTTTTATTGAGAATTCATAATAATTTATGTTTGTTTTTCCTATGGCTATTTATAATAGAAGACATTTGAATTCATTTTGTAGTGACAAGGGTACAGTGTATGCTGCACGTGCTTTCCGAGTACCAGAGTGCTCACGAACTGCCGCAGGAACCCCACTTGTTCGGGTACCTTCCAGTTCTGTTTTTGATTTGTATCATGTAATGATGTAAGTAGGTATGGTTGAATGTAACTATTTATGTAAAATCTTATTTTCAATTTTTTTACATGAATCAGATACTATCATTATCCCCAGAGGAGAAAATAACTTCAATCATACCAGTCAGTGAATTCATGGCAGATCAGTATCTTGTGATGTTAACTGCCAAAGGATATATTAAGAGAGTCTCCTTAGATGTATTTTCATCTATCAGATCCTCAGGAATTATAGCAATCCAACTGGTATGCTCCAAGACATTCTAGTAATTGGATTGGGAGTGTTTAATTTCTAGGATGCATCAAAACTTCCTATGTTAAGGTTATAAATATTTATCAACTGATTAGCCTAAAATTTTATGTTAAGGTTATAAATATTTATCATCAACTGATTAGCCTAAAATTTTATGTTAAGGTTATAAATATTTATCGTCAACTGATTAGCCTAAAATTTGGCAAACAGGTGCCTGGGGATGAGCTTAAATGGGCAAGATGCTGTGCTGAGGGTGATATTATTGTTGTGGGTTCCCAAAATGGGAAACTTGTTTTGAGTTACAGTGAGATGGTTTGTAATCTAAACTCCTTGGGATTCAGAGTTAATGTAATTAATATTATGAACATATGCATTTATGTGAGCATGTCTACATTTATATTGTATGCAAGCATATATGTGTATATAATTGCTATGATTAATGTATTATACACGTATGTAGGATGTATATGTGGTGTATGCAAATGTGTGTGTGCATATTCATATTCTCTGAGCTTATACTAGTCATCATTGCTTGGCCAAGAAAAGTAATATATATTTTGTGTACCGGTGCAGGGTGTATTAATAATCATAGGTGGTCGAGTATAAAAAAACATTAAATTAATTATAGTTTACATTCAAAGGAAAAAATGTAATCACGTTATACATAAAATAGCCAATGTAAAGTTGAATTTGTTTTTCATGTTCTTTTTTTTCTTTTGAACTGTTTAGCTCCGAAAAACTAGTAGAACGTCAAGGGGATCGATTTCAATGAGATTGAAGGGGGAAGACAAGGTTGCGACTATGGATATTGTACCAGTTTCTCAGCAGCAAAAGCTACATGACATTTTACAGAGCTCAGAATATCAGTAGTTCCTTTTCAAACTGCTTTCTTTACTAGCTTTTGTCCTTAATTTATATGGATTAATATTTGTGACCTTTTGTAATTTTATCCATCTCTCAGTCTTTTCTTCATGTTGGATCAGAGGGAAAAGTATAAGTGCTCCATGGCTTCTCCTTGTGTCAGAAAATGGCTATGGAAAGCGTGTACCTTTGAGTAGTTTTCGAGCTTCATCTTTCAGGCGTATTGGAGTGATGGGCTACAAGGTATACTTTTTGAATAATTATTTTATCTAATAATCATGATAGGGAACTTTGTTTTCTTTCCTTGTTGCCATATCCATTTTCAATTATGTGTTTTGCCTTCTTTTATGTAAGATTGATTAGTTGAACCGTAATTTTAAAATGTTGATAAAGCTTGCCACCACAAAATTTTCACTTGGACTGGTGACTTGAGGAAATATTCAAAATACTATTTAAATGCACAAGTGATGAAATTAGAAAACACATAGTGTAATGTCTCAAATGAAATATTCTGACCTAAATGTGGACGATTTTGGTATGATTTCTGCACATTTATTTGATGGATAATTCTGAATTTTAGTTTTGGAAATATCTGGAAAGTTAAAAGGTTTAAATTGTCATTTTTTTTATTATAATAATAATCAGAATTTTCTATCTTTCAATTTTAATTCTGAACTGAAATCTGGTCAGAAATTCTGGGTTGAATTGAAACTACTGTATTGCAAATAAACTTCCAGATTTATGCTCTAGTTGTAAAAGTTTCTGTTATCAGATTTGTGCCCTAGTTTGGAGAAATTATTGTCTTGGTTTTAATACCCTATTTGGGGATATTAGACTGTTGGAAGGAGCTCTGGACTTCTTGGAGTTGTTAGGATGAAAACCCTGGGAAATCTTTTTAGTTTTGGTGATGAAAGACCTACCCTATCTGTTTAGTGTTTTTCACTTTAAAAACACAGTTGGTTTGCACAAGATTTGTTGATTTTGGGTTTCACGAGTATGAAAACCTTTATAGTATTTTGATAACTGACAGGAGGGATCTTTTGGATGACTTCTTGAAGGGCTAGTGATGTTGTTTTTGGGTGATTTTGATACCATTTTCTTTGCATATTATACTAGACCATACTTCTTCCAAAAAGGTCTCACTTCCCAAAGTGCTCATGGATACCTAGTGATTGATTTTTTTTGTGGGCACTATTTTTGTCTCTTTTTTATGAGGTTGGCGACCAAGTTGTGAAGGCAAAACAAAGGGTCTTGGATGACATTATTTTTCTAGAATCAGATCACTCCTCTAGCTGGTCATACAAGTTTGAGATGCATTGAGACTCATGCCAATGTGTTTAGGGTGAGTTCCAAGCTGCAATCATACCCTCAAAATGACTAAATATGTGGGAAGGAAACTGAAATCAGGCTCAACCCATTATACAATATATTTATTTTTTCAATTTAGAATTTAATCCCCTAATATATATATATATATATATATATATATATATATATATAGTCTCATATGATTTATCCGACAAAAGCTACAATACATCAACACTCCCTCTTAGCTAGGGAGGATAGACACAATATATGATATTACCTCAGCGTAATATCAAGAATGGCATGTTTAAGAATATCTTTGATCATAAGATATTCACCATTAGATATCATCTCATGATATCAGAAGTAATGTCCTCAGAATATCAAGTTGCATGATATTCACCAAGTACTCAAAATGTCCATAAGGTATGTGCACACGTATCCTCAATGATACTTACCATAGGAACATTATATTCATGGTCTGTTTAAGGAAATTAATCCACCATGCAAGATATAATCTATCATGATCTGCATAGACATCAACCATATGATATCTATCATGATAGAAGGTTAGACTATTGTAAGATCGTCACCTTACTATAGTAACCACAAAGTTATGTAGTAACTCACATGACATCGACCATGCCTTAGCGCAGAGGGTGGAAACAAGGGATTTCACCTCGAACTTTTCTCAGAGAGAAGAACTCATTGAGCAGATGTCAATCTATTGATCTTTTCATCCAAGATTGCTTATGATGATCTGTCAGACTCCCTCTAAATTTGATATCAATCTTCTGAGCTCCTCGTCCAAAATTACCTCTAAAGAGTTAGACTCCCTCTGAATCTGATATGAATCTTTTTTTTCTTGCAAGAGCATCCCCGAAAAAGATCAAGGCAAATAGCTCTTATAATACGTATAGAAATACAAATAAGAGAGAGACTACAATGAGTAGATAGAGTAATACTCAAGGATAATAAATACTTATATGTGCATCAACATCCTTGATACAAGTTGCTCCAATGAGGGTCCATATGCAACAAACCAGAAAACGTCTATAAAGATTGCGTTTTCCAAAGACCCTTGCCCACACCTATCTCTCCTCCTAACACCCTATTGACTTGGTGTTCCCTCACATTGAACAGTACTTTAACTTCACTATCTAACACTTTGACAGTTCACTCATACCTCTGCAACTTTAAACAAACTACCCCTGACTTAGGGCCCAAAATCTCTACTAACCCCTACCAAACTCTTCAAGCACTCCGTTGGCTTCTTAACACTCTGCTACAATTCACTTGACCTTATTCTTTGCACTTGGTGTGGAGAAAAGTCTGCAACACAACTTCACTCACTTGATTTCACATAGACCCGTACACAGTTGGTCATAACTTTTGAACCCGACTCTCTCCAATCGCTCCGGTGAGATTCTTCGCAATTTGTTTATCACCAACATATCCAAAATGTAGCCAAATCGAATGATGTATTTGTGAGATATGGTCCCCGTCAACAATCTACTCTCTTCCTCCATTACAAATTGATTACCATGCCTTTAAACACTTTCTTATATTTGCAGCCCGACTATGATACCATGTTAAAGTTTGGAATCGCTGCAAATGTAATAGCACTATATTTTCTGAATTTTCAAATGCAGCGATCTCTCTAGCATTTATATTGAGGATGAGGCAAGGAGAGACATGTCCTTTCATGAGGCATGTCTATTCATTATCATGTGATTAATATAATGATGATTGATTATGTAACTACATAAATATATATAGTTATCTACATAAAAATACAGATCTGAATAATGACAATCAGTGATCTGTATATCACCGATCATACAGGAGCAATTAATGGCTAGATTAATGAATTAACAACCTTAGTATTGGGGAGAAAGAACTAGATCTAATCGAACAGAAAGCTGTAAGAACCCCTTGTGGCTCTAACTTTGACAAACACTGAATTGTGGTTTAATTTTGAATGTTTGACAATTTGTCAAACACTTTGCAGGCAAGCTCTGATACCACTGTAGTATCCCTTGCTAAATGA
>MU226248.1:1610667-1625715 GCA_018584345.1 Thuja plicata
AACCATCATGTGACTAGGTGCCCTGCTAAAAATAGCCACTGCTAAAAATAGACTTACTATAAATAGTAAGTCCCTCAAACTGGAGATTCTCTGAAACTCGATCCTAAGATATCTGACGCTCTGTGCAAACACTCTGCCAATCCTGGCCATACTAGAAACCCCACTTACTAAAAATAGTAAGTCAGCCAAAATGACCCGAACAAAGAGCAAACCTGATAAACTGAATCTCCAGAATGGAATCCCAATGCTGGCTCCTCAATTTGACCCCCTCTGAACACCCGATTAGTTTGCGAGGGTCGCCAAACCAAACTAATCCCGAAGTCTGAAAAACAGAGACATTACAAAAGCGGTGATCCAAAATCTATGTGTGGTGAACAATAGTTGGAATTAAACACTAACACTAACACCTGCAACTTAAAATAAATTTTTGTCCACTTCCTAAAACTTCCAAGGGTATCCACCCACTAAGTTCTCCATGCTTCTCAATAAAATATTTCCCCTTATATCTAATAACCTTTTTTCCACCACCTTTTATAATAATTTATTTCACAACTGACTAGGAACAATTTTAATAAAAATAATTTAATACTTTGCCCATAAAGTTACTTTACTTATATTTTACTTTTAAATAAAAAATACTTTATTTAAATAATAATTAATTAAATATTAATTTCCTTAAACCATTTAAGAGAAATTAATTAATAAATTATCAAATTATTTGATTTTGAATAGCCTCAAATTGAGACATTACAATATTCGTGGACAACATAGTAATTACTAGCACTTGTACTTAAGAAGATTCAAGGGATAAGCCGATAGGAAATTATATTTAGAATGTAAATGTGAAAAAAAAAAATTTGATTTTTATATCAGAAAATATATATTTTATATTGATTAATATATTAATAAGATATTTTATAATTAAATTAATTCTAATATGTTTTATTACAATAAATCATTTCATAAAAATACTTAGAGGTCGTGGGCAAAATAGATTTATGAAATAAAACCAAATTGAATGTATTCAACTATTGTGAGAGACTTGAGCACAAAGATTCAGAGCATAAACATTTGTCAAGGTAGGGAAGGTTTGCAGCTGTGAAATCTTTGATAGACATGTATGCAAAATGTGTAGACATCAAACAGGGTGCTTGAATAATATGATAGAATTAATTGTTATTTTGTGAAATACAATAATTTAGTGGTAGACAATTATAATTAGAAACATTCAACCAATATAGTAAATTAGAATGAATGATCTTCAAAGTTGTGAAAAACCATCAATAAAAGTATGCACGTTTAATCAAAAAGTTTAGTAAAATAACAACAGTGTTATTTTGTGAAATACAATAATTTAGTGGTAGACAATTATAATTAGAAACATTCAACCAATATAGCAAATTAGAATGAATGATCTTCAAAGTTGTGAAAAACCATCAATAAAAGTATGCACCTTTAATCAAAAAGTTTATAATTATTTTTTTTAGTAATAATATTTTCATTGTTTAAACAATTCAAAATCATTACAATCTTATCTACCATTTATTTACTAGTATTTTTTTTAATAAATTTTTTAAAATATTAAAAAAGATAGAATATCTTAATAAAAGAAGATAATAAATATTCAAAGATATTGTTACAAAAATAATAATAATAAAATATAGAGACTGAGCTCACAATATAAAGCCTATCAGCGTATTAAAAATTTAAAATTAAAATATAATAAATTTTTAAATAATTAATAAATAAATAAAATGGTATATTTTGCGTGCTGGATAGACAATAGTGATATAGTAAACCACTTTGTTACTAGAAACGCAAAGGTTTGCAGTTGTGAACAACTGTTTCTAAGTGAACCGCACCGTTGCCAAGGAGTCTCCATGTGAGACATGAACAAAAGTCTTACCGTTTTTTAAGGTTTTCTCCCTATTTTTTGGCCTTTCCACATCTTCATGGGATTTTTCGTGTCCCCTCTGCCAGACCGCTGCTGTTCACGGGAGTTTTCGGGTAGCTTTTTAAATTTTCAAAACTTGTAAACTTAGCCTAACCAAATTCAAGTGAGATAGGTGATGCTGATAGTTGCCACCTCCATGCAAATTTTAATTCACCCTTATATACTCTCCCAAACCCACCCGAACCTACTTAGAAGATTACTCGACGAAGGTGTTAAGGGCTGGTGATTCTACAAACTGAAATTTTCTTTACACATTATCTTATTAAGAACACTGAACTTTTAATTTTCTTAGTTTACGATATTTTAAAATTTTATATATATATATAATCTGTTTCTCATACGCAATATGTAAATATTTAATTCTCATTACGTTTCTGTTGCAATCTCCGTATCATTTCTAGTAACAAGGCAAACCATCAGAATTTCTTCATCTTGAATGCATAATTTACAACTCAGTTTTAGAAGCACGTGTTTGGCTGGTTGTGAAGTTATGAGTATTTATCCATTGGTACTCTGTTCCTTAAGGAATTCATTACACTAGTTCTTTCTTTCTCATGTGCAGCTGCCACCTGAAGATTGCCTCGCTGCATTATTTGTTGTTGGATTTTCCCTGTCAGGTATCTCATTGATTTTACTAGATTTAGCTGCTTCGTAACTGTGAAAACTTGCACACCTTTGGGCTGGAATATACTTGGATTGCTAATGTTATTTATATCATATATTGACAAATTAGATTATTAGAGGTTAAAAACTATTGCTATTTATATTGTCTTGTTTGAAGAGTCAATACACATGATTCTATTAGTGAATGCATAGAGAGAATGTACTTAGTGCAAATGATGCACGTGCAGATGATGGTGAAAGTGATGAACAAGTTGCTCTTGTGACCGATGGTGGCACTTTGAACAGAATCATGATCAGAGATATCCGCATCTGTAGCCAATCTGCCAGGTAATAATGCTATTATGTGCCTGCCTTGGTTTGGGATGATATGTATTGTTTCATCTGTTCTATTTTATAAAATTCTAGAAAAGGAATACCATTTGCATTTTCCTCTTCCCTATTGTGGAAATCTAACGGTTAACTTAAGGCTTGAAGTTAATGAGTATCTTGTTTCAGGGGAGTGAGACTTATGAGATTAGAAGGTGGCAAGATTCAATCAGTCTCTATATTGACAGCTTCTGAAGTCGACACAGATGATCTTCCTGATTTGGAGCTTCAAAGTGTTTCTTCGTAGCTATTTATTTTTAAGTTCTGTCTACCGCAGGCCATTCAAATCAAATCAATTGCGATTTTAACCATTTCCAACTTTTCTTGGTGGCCCAATCTCAGTTGAATGTGATGCAAACCTTCTGTAATATTGTAAAGAGGGAAAGGGTTATCCAGTTTGCATATAAGTTGATAAGATGCAGTGTAAACTGAATTAATTTTTGGGAACGTGACAGAACCAGGCTCCAGCTCATTCGAAATGCATCCCGGAGTAGAATATGTGAGCAAGTAATTTAGTAGTTGGAAGAAAGAATCACAAAGCAATTTTGACTACATTTGCAGTGTGAGCATTTTTAACATTAAGTGCAACAGACTGAAATGGTGGATGGATATAGTTGCATGTTAGTGGGGATCTTAATTCTGTAGCTTTTTGTATTTGAGGAACTTGTTGAGATGAAAATTGGTTAATGTTTATGTTGTTTTTCTTTTGTTTCATACTTGAGACTATCTTGGTTGTTTTTTGAATAGGTTCTCAAAGTTAAATTTGAGCTGGGATCATTTACACGGAAATAAATCAGTTTTTAAGGCACAAGAGTGATCTTCTCTCTCCTTTATTCCTTTCTCCAGTTTTTGACAAAATTGTTGGAAGTGAGAAATTTGTATTCGATTTTCTGAACAGACAGGCAATTTCAGAGATCTCAGTGAACAAAACATTGTAAAATTCTGAATTATTTTTTAGGAAAAATATTAAAGGTTTCTAGAATATATATGTTTTAATAAATCCAGTTGTCTTTTTGCTCCCACAGGATCAGATATGCAATTTTTCTTTTCCAATTTGCTTTGTTTTACTTGTTATTTGTTAAAAAGGGCCTTTTTGCGAGAAAGGCTAGCCATCCAATAGAGGACGCAGCTAATCCTTCAGAAAGGCCTTGTTGGAGGTGGATCAAAGTGGATGTCATTTAAGGCCACTCTTTTCTATTTTCTTATTTTTTATTTTTTATTATTTATTTTTATTTATTTAATTTTTATGTTTTGAATACCTAGTCTTAAAATTGATTGTCATTTGACTATAGTTAATTACTTAATTCTGATTTTTAAGTGATTTTGTGCATGAAGATTAAGAAACTTTTTAGGGATTGTTGGAAAATGTAAAATGAACATTTATCTATCTACAATTAAGGTTTGGAGATGTGACTCATCATACAACTAGTCAATATAGTATGTCTAATAAGAGATTAATTATGAAATGCAAGATCTATAAGGAACAATAGAATAATTTAATGGACATTTGTGTCACAAATAAAACTTTTTTTTCTTTTCAACTAATTTTGTAGGCTAATGCTGTAAAAATGTAGTAACCTTCTACAATCCTTGAATTAAATATGCTTAAATCATTTCTAAATACCCTTAGTTATCAATAATTTTTTTTAGAATTTTTAATCCACTTAGTCATGTGAATCGAATATGCTATAAAAAAAATAACCACAAACTTTCATAAATCGTGGAGCTTAAACTTTTAAGCATGAACTCTGCTACAAAGTTCATGAGACCTTCCACTTGAAAATAATCTTTAAAAATCTTAAGCAGTAATTTTTAAAGGCTTTACATGTGAACGATATGCTCACTTGCTTGAGCTGGAGTCTTTTCAAAATTAAGAAGGGTGGCGTGATTTTAGTTCTTTTTGCTATTGTTTGTGGGAGTTTGAACTCTCCTAACAATAGTCTGAGTTGGAGGAGATATTGGTTTGCACTGGGTATTGGGTTGGGATGTCTGAGAATTTACACGAAGAGGGGAAGAATTCAAACTCCAATGTTGATATGGGGGGAGATATGGTCAGGGTGGAGACACCAAAGATTGATAGTTTCCTCAAGAACACGTGTGTTGTGATGTACCTAAAGGAGGGTGGGTTTTTCCCTAACATGGAAGCCATGGAGGGTAGTGACGAGATTATTTCGATGCAATTGGTGTATGCTTGGGAGGAGTGGAAGGTAACCATTAATGACATCACCTTCAAAATAAATGAAGAGGTTATTGCTCAGGCCACAAGGCTCCCTTTGGAGGGATGGAAATGGAAGGTGACCAAAAGAAGGGACGATACCAGCGTGAATAGATTCTTCAAAAAGACGGAGAAGTTTGTCTATTTTCGCGGGGGTTTCAAACAGAATGAGCTGTCGGAGCCATGTGATGAGGTATGTCTTATAATTATGAAGTATTTAACTTTGGAGGGTAGATTTGAGATCTGTTACAATTATCACGTCCCATCTGTTAAATCATTTTTGGCACAACGAAGAAATTTATATCCCCTTATTTTTGCTTCATTCTATGGAAGCGTCGGTGATGGATGTGAGGGTTAAGGTTGTGGAAAAAAATTCTTGTATTCTACATCAGGGGTTAATCCTCCGGTTGTATAATTTTCATCGGGCCCTTTGCCCTCCTAGATTTGTCTCCTTACAGGAACCCATCCTTAACCCTACTGATATCCCTAAGGAGACTGAGGTGATTCCTTCCCCCTTGGCCTCTTCTTCTAAGACCCCTACCTCCCCGACAATTGCAGAAAATCAAAAAAATCCCAAAACAGAAGTTGGTGGGCCTTAATGAGGAAACATCCTCACTTGGGTTGTATAATTTTCATCGGGCCCTTTGCCCTCCTAGATTTGTCTCCTTACACGGACCCATCCCTAACCCTACTGATATCCCTAAGGAGACTGAGGTGATTCCTTCCCCCTTGGCCTCTTCTTCTAAGACCCCTACCTCCCCGACAATTGCAGAAAATCAAAAAAATCCAAAAACAGAAGTTGGTGGGCCTTAGTGAGGAAACATCCTCACCTGGGTTGAACAGAAGGTGTCACGTTCGTATCTATTTCCTTTCTATTCGTCTCTTGAAACCTGGGTCAAAAGCTCCCAGGAAAACCTCATTTTCCTTGTCATTTGTCTCCATACCTACAAGGTGAACACGTGAGGAAGGAAATGTAAAATAATGGGGAAAATGAAAGCCAAAAAACCAGTGAATCTAGTTCAAAAACCAGGGAATGCGAAGAAAAAACCATGCAATACTTGTGAACGAGTGAGTATCTTCTTGTCCAAATGTGAGTTTGTTGAGTCCCTTGTTGAATACAATGTAGTGTAAAAGGAGTCGAAGAGTCCAGAATATGCAAGATAGAAAGGAATGAAACATGACTCGATCCACGAGGACAGGCACATTGAATGTAGTTATGCTCAATAATTTGAGCCTTTGGGTGCAAGTAAGGAGAGGTGATACATAGTTAACGCCACTATAAAGATAATTTGAAGGTGTCAGTGGGAAGTTCATACAAACAAGGTGGTGGATTGGGTGGCCATGTTGTGGAATCCCATGTGACCACCCTATTCACTTTGGATGGTATATGAAGAAAGGTGAGGGTGTGAGCTAGGGCACATTTTTGTCAATGCATCAAAATGGAATAAAAATGACATGTTTGACAAATAGGACCAAAAATAATGGAAAATCATCGAGTCAGTGCGAAAAAAATTGATTTGGGGGAGCCAGATCACTGGTCTACATGACGGGTTTAAAAATTAGGTTTTTGGGTCCACATAGAGGGCAATGTGGACCCCCTAAGTTAGGGTGCGCGTGTTCTAGAACCTCTCCCCTAGGTACATCTTGGTTGACTCTCGCTCCTACTTATTGGTTGGGTTTTTCTATTTGAAATCTAGCATGATGCAACTAATATGCACTTTTTCTACTACTTTAATATTAATATATTCATGCTTTGTTCTTATATAAAAAAATAGTTTTTTTTTAAAAATTGGTGTAACAAACCTAAACATGTGGATTTGGTGAAATGATTGACAATCACCGTCATCGCATTTTGGAAAAATATAAATGATGAAAGATATGCAGAGCTCCCATATTTTACTTAAATAGATAATAGTTGTAGAAGATCTAGTCTTAATTATCTCCATTTTATTTTGTTGACAAAATATGTATTTTGTTACAAATTTTTGGACATCCCATTTGAAACCATTCCAAAAGAAATCTTTCTTGATTTTATGACAAGTTTTCAAGAATCTAGAGCACCCATCTACTAAAGAACCATATAGTTCTCCTAACAACTTGAAGGTCAAGTTCCTACATAAAATAACTTGTCCTTACCATAAATAAATTCCTTTTTCAAAGAAACTTTAACATATTTGAATCGTGTTCGAGTTTCTCAATAAGATTACAACAATAGTTACTATGTGGGTTCATTTTTTGATAAAGCTTCAACTACAACATTCTCCTTACTTTCTTACATATAATTTCAAAATCATATGAATATCTAATAACACATTTTTGGTGTTTGAGTTTATCATGATTTGTATTTAGCTAAAAGTGCCTTCCCATTAGATAGGGCTTTCATTGTTTGAATACGTGCATGATAGCCAATTGTAGACACCCTAAAATTGGTCAAGCAAAGTCAAACAAAGTCAAAGAAAGCAATTAAGGATCAAAGCATGAATTAATTGAAAATCAAAGCCAAAAGGATTAATTAAATCAAAAGGATCAAATAATTATACAATTGATTTTAATCGATTAATTGTATAGTTCAATAAAATAAATTCCAACCCATTTAAATGGGAGACGTGACAAAATCAATTAATTAAATTGTTTAATAAATCTAATTATTCTCGCCCACCACATATGAACAAAACTAAATCAACCAATGGGGTGAGAGTATTTTGATCACATGGATCAAGGAAACCTTTGATATCTCCACCATCCAATTTGGCTTTGCAATCTTGTCCACTCATTTTGTCTCTTTGTCCCAACATTTGAAACCATTAACTCAACTCACCTCGAATCTTGACCCAATCTAATTCACATCTAACTCACCTTCCTAAATTTAGAAATTCTATAAATAAAGTGCATCCATAGAGAAAATCATCCATTATCTTAGTGCATCATTACTATAGCCAATTCGTTCTTTAGAATAACATTTCATTTAAGAATTTACATTATAGTGATCATAATGGAGGACTTTAGCATAATTGAGCTAGAATAGGTAGAATTGCATCATAGATCATCATTCTCATTCTAGAATTGTCACTAATGAATGCTTAAATCTTAGAGCATTGTTGTAGATTTCTAGTTAGAGATCCATAGGATTCTTATTGTCTTAATTTCAATTCTATTTGGTTAAATATTTATATTTCTTGTATTTGAATTGATATTTTGATGAACTAATCCTATGCAGTTATTTCTTATACACAAAAGATGCCCACCGTGGGGCAAGAGCCTCAATTTAACGGAATGTGATCTTTATTTGCTAAATTGAAGGTGTTTTGTGTCGTAGATTTGAAAATCGCAGGCATGGTTGCGCCTTCAACAAGAGAAATGACGCGTACAAAGGAAAGTTTGACGAATTTGCAAGACTTAACAACGCGTATACGATAAAGTTCGATGCATTTGCAATTTTAAATAGCGCTTCCATGATAAAGTCCCATGCCTTTGCATAGAGTTCTGACGCTTGTTAAACTTCTTCTATCTTCTGTGTCTCTTTCTTTCAGCGCTTACTGGATATCTTTACGACACATGTATTATTATTTTTTAGCGCGTGTTACAACTTGTTTATTTAAATAGCGCTTAAATAGTAAAGAAATAACACGTGTAAATATTTTTATAATTCGTAGAAGTTACAGTAACGCATATGAACCTTTCTATAGCACGTAGTCTGTTATTGGTCAAAGTCTAATTTCTGCAAATCTAATGTCAATATCTTAGTATTTTACAAATGAAAGAACATAAGAAGTCTTAGAGTTCAAAGTATTACAAGAAGAAACAAGAAAAGAAGGAAAACAAGAAGTGGAACAAGTTTAAATCATCAATTAGATCCAAAAATGAGCTTCAAGAAAGAATAAGTATACATCGTTATTGGAGGATAGTATGTCTTTATCAACATTTCTATAATGTGACATAACCTCCTTTGGATGCTACTCCCTTTGATGCTCCCATTTGAAGTTGATCAATCTCTTTTGAAAATGCATGAGATTTATTTACCTTGGATTGTTTTTATGTTTGACTATTGTGTGTGAAAGAGGGCACTAAGGAGCTAGAGCAATAACTTTGGTAAGTGGAAAAATGCAAACAAATAATAAAAAAATGCACCTAGCCTTTTGCTAGCTTTGAATAAGGGAACTCTTGATCCTTTCGCATTCTCTTAGCTTGTGGCATTTCAATTCAACATCTAGTTTAATTAAAACAGCAAATTGGAATCTTAAGTGAGGCATAAGGGATATGCTTATCACCTTTTGGTGAATCAAACTCCTAGACGTGCAAAATTTGAGAGGAAGATAAGCTAAGAGAATTTATCAAACACTTTAACAAAATCCTACATGTTTGTGGATGAAAGTACTAGGTATATGCTCTTCACCTTTTTGGTGAATCAAAAAGCCAAACATGCTCTAGTCCCTCTAGATTAAAATGCTTGGGAAAGAACAATGTTAAAAGTGTTTGTGAAGTGAAGCAATAGGATATCCTCTTCACCTTTTGGTGAATCAAACTCCTAGACTTGTTTTCATTTCAATTTTTTTGCTTTCATATGCACATGCTAGAACTTTAGTGGGTCTGCCTCCTGAAAACGTGCCTTAGCAAGGCCGGTGAGAGGAATGACCCAAAGTGGGAACAAGGTGAAGCCAACCTATTCCACCCACTATAAATAAAGACCTTGGCTAAGTTAAAAAGCTTAGAGGGCGAAAATATCAAATGCCTGGACTCGTAGGGCTAGAGGCCTCAATTGTGCATGCACGACTACTGTTAGTAATAACTGAGAGGGGGGTGAATCAGTGGCCTCAAAATTTTATCCTTCAAACATTTAACCACCAATCAAATAAACCTCAGATTATTAAGTCCCTACAAGATGCATGCCCTGAAATACTTATAATGATTAACTGTCTGTCAGTTTTCCTTGTCTGTCCTTATTCTCCTAGATTACTGATAAGCAGTATAACTATTTACCGAAACTAAGTAAATGAGCAGAGTATACCGATCAACCCAGTGTTAACTATGTCAAATACAAAACAATAAATAAATGAATCATACACACATAACACATGAATTTTTAATGTGGAAACCCTGTTAAGGGAAAAACCACTGGGCCCGGTACCCCAAATTTTAACTCTTCTGAAGTGAGCCCTGTTAGGAGCCAACCCTGTTAAAGGTTACAAACACACTGTTAAGTGCGACCTTGTTAGAGGATTTTATACATAGAGGTTGTCACTTAGTATCGGGCATCTATTGCTACCATCCTTGAATCAGCCTCCTTCTTAGACTGTCAATAGGTATCGGGCAAGTCCAATGCTACTTTCATGAATCAACCTTTTTGGCACTCCTTGGGATGTACCTCAATATATAGAAGGATGTTAAGTCCTGCTCTGTTAAGAGACTTGATGCTTCAATGGTTAAACTGAAACACTATGATCTGTTCATGATGCAACTTTGAATTGTAGATTTTCAGATCTATTTAAGTACATTACCTCTCTGATCAATGTATCAATTCAATTCTTTGTACTCCACACTTTCTGCTCTGTGATGTTGTGCTTCACTGTTCGTCGGTGTCTGCAGAATTCTTTAGCTCTCCTTCAGCTTGATTGATTAGGACTGTATGAAGTAATTCTTCATCAGTTTCTCTTCAACATCCTCTTTCTATTCACTCCCCTTAATCCCCTTTTCATGTGCTACGAAAATGAATTAAGCTTGTCTCTTATATAGACACGATATTCACTGTTTCTTGATTCTTGGCATAAAAAACAATTCGTCCAATTTGATTTAAAGCATAACTCTAGATTTATCTCGTAATTATCTTCTTGCCAACTGTACAAATCTTCTTTAAATCAATCACTTAACTCTGGTCGAATAAAACAAAGAAAACAACCACTTAAGTCTATCTTTAGCTCTTGCCAGCTAGATATTTTGTCATTTTCTGAACTCTCTGTTCCATCGATCAACTCTGTAGTTAGTTGTTGGTGACAACTGACAGTTCCATCGGCATGACTCCAGTTAGATTTGGGATCTTTGTCCATTGGGCATCATTGGATTTTTACTCGTCGGGCAACTCTGTTTTCAGCTCGTCGGGCATCCTGTGGTTTTGCTTCGTCGGGCAACACTATCTTCTGCTCATCAGGTATCACTGTGACTTTTCTTCTTTGTCTTTACCAATGGTGTGCACTCCGTCGGTGTTATCTATCACTTAGTAAATACTTGACTTTTATGCATTGCTGAAAGCATAACCTTTGTTCCATTGATTCTCTGAAGTCTTTGGCATTATGTACATGACCGTCTAGATGATATCAAGTTGACATCAATGACAATATAAACCATTAACTGATTTAATGCCTTGCATTATCTTCAACGTAACATTATCAAACATTCAATCAGTTACATGTCATCAATCTCTCCCTTTGGCATTGATGGCAACATACTATATTATCACACCATACTATTTCTAATACGATATGAAATACAACAATTGAGATTCATCAAACTACCAATATTTTTGTTTGATAATCGATAAATGTCTGATCTCCGGTAAGCTATGTTTTAGCTTAGATTTGATTCTTGCAACTCTTTGTCTTTTGATGTGTCTAGTCCTCTTCTTGTGTCAATTTCTCTCCTTTGACTGTTCTCTCTTTTGTGATGTCTTTTTCTCTTTTCAACAACTCTCCCTTTGTGTGATCTTTTATACAACTTTCTCTCTCTTAGGATATGATCTATCCCTGTTGGAGTAATCTGATAATGGATAATCTCTCTTCCTTCTTCTAAGAAGAATGTGATAATATGGATAATTTCTCTCCCTTTGACAACAATGCTAAACAAATATCTCACAGATATCTGACATTCATGTCAAACAATCTTTTCTCTCCATCCATAATATATTCCTTGAATTTTCCTTATCCATCAGCAATATAACAATATGCTCTAGTGCTCGATTTTGGTATATACCTGTCTATATATAGATGTATCTTTGAAGTTCACCTCTTTGCTTGCATCAACATGAATGATATTCTGATAATATGTAGGCTAATTCATCCTTCAATCATATTGCTGACTGGTAGACAAGGGTTTGACCCTTAGTCTCTTTCTCAAGTACTCAAATGTATCCTTGGGCAGTGGCTTGGTGAAGATATCAGCTAATTGTTCTTTTGATTGCACATACTCAAGTATCACCTCTTTTTCTTGAACTTGTTCTCTCAAATAATGTTACTTGATGGCAATGTGTTTAGTCTTTGCATGTATGACTGGACTCTTGGAAATGTTTATTGCACTTGTGTTATCACAATAGATAATTACTGGTTCTGAGATCTTTATATTTATACCTTCCAGTAACTGTTTGATACATGCAATATTTGAGCAGTTTGCAGCAGCAACAACATACGCTGCTTCTGCAGTAGATTAAGAGATGCATCCTTGCTTCTTGCTAATCCATGTGACAAGTCTGTCACCCATAAAGAATGCTCCTCCAGTTTTGATCTTCCGGTCATCAAGATTTCCAGCCCAATCATCATCGGTAAACACCTTAAGTTCAAATTTGCCATCTCTTCTATACCATAAGCCAAATTCCTCAGTGTTCTTCGAATATCTTAGAGTTCTTTTCACAGCAGTCATATGTGATTCCCTGGGGTTAGTAGAAAATCTAGCAACAATTCCTACTGCATGTGCAATATCTGGTCTAGTGTGTACAACATACATGAGGTTTCCAATCATTGATCTGTAAAAAGTCTGATTTACCTCTGTTGTCTTGTCTTCCTTTGTTAACTTACATCCAGTAGCCATCGATGTTCCAACTGGTTTGGAATCTTCCATCTTGAATATTTTCAAGAGCTCTTTGATGTATTTGGACTGTGTAATGAAAATACCTTCACTTTGTTGAATGATCTGTAGACCAAGAAAGAAATTGATCTCTCCAAACATAGACATATCAAACTCTTTGCTCATCTCATTAGCAAATGATTTGCATAGCATATCATTGCCTCCAAATATGATGTCATCAACAAATATTTCAGCAAACAAAGTGTTAGCATCAGTATCTTCCTTTAAATAAAGATTATTGTTTTCACTAGTCCTTACAAATCCAATACTTATAAGATAGCAATGAAGTCATTCATACCAGGCTCTAGGAGCTTGTTTCAATCCATAGAAGGCTTTGTGAAGTCTACATACCATATTTTTCTTGTCTTGATCGAAAAACCCTTATGGTTGCTCAATGTATACCTCTTCTTCAAGTATTCCATTTAGGAATGTTGACTTGACATCCATTTGATATACTTTGAATCCTTTGAATGTAGCATAAGCAAGTATTATTATTACTCCTTCTAGCCTAGCAATGGGTGCAAAGGTCTCTCCATAGTCTATACCTTCTTCTTGTGCATACCCCTTGCATACTAGTCTTTCTTTGTTTATTGTGACTTCTCCATTCTCGTTCAGCTTATTCCTGAATATCTATTTTGTACCAATGATATTCTTGTCATCTGGTCTTGGAACAAGTGACCATGTCTTGTTCTTCTCAATGTGTTCAATCTCATCATTCATAGCACTTATCCATTCTTCATTATTTAGTGCAACATTGACAAATTTTGGCTCAAACTCACAAATTAAACAATTTAAGGTTAAAGACATACTTCTTGTTCTTGTACCAACTTTCTTATCTCCTATGATCTGGATCTTTGGATGGTTCTTTCTTACATATCTTGCAAGTACAGGTACAACTCTTTGTGTATCAGCTTGACCATTATTTTGATCTTCATTCTATTCTTCATCACCTTGCACATTATTCTGATTATTATCCTGGCTGTCGGTAACAACAGTCTGACCGTCAGTTACAACATTCTGTTGTTCTAGAATTAAGCATTGTTGCTCGGGTAGAGTGTTGAGTTCTTCAAAGTATACAAACTTATTGTAGTCCTCTGGTTCTTTTGTGCTTTCCAACTCATTCTTTTCTGCAAATTCATCTATCTTTACATTTGCACTTTCAACAATTTTGTTAGAAGCCTTGATGAGACATTTATAAGCTTTGCTCTTGGTAGAATACCCCAGAAAAATACCTTCATCACTCTTGGCGTCAAGATTTCCATTTCTATCATCCTTTAAGACATAACATTGACTACGAAATATTTTGAAGTAACTTACATTGGGTGTTTTACCATACCATAGCTCATAAGGTGTCTTCTTTGTGTCCTTCTTCAATTGTACTTTGTTTAGTGTGTAGACAGTAGTACTAACAGCTTCCCTCCAGAACATTTGGGTGATGCCTTTCTCTATCATCAGTATTCTAGCACAATCAACTATTGATATGTTCTTGCACTCAGCAATCCCATTTTGTTGTGGTGTTCTTGGTGCAGAAACCTATCTTTTTATACCATGCTCATTACAGAAATTAGTGAATTTATCTGATATAAATTCTCCTCCTCTATCTGACCTCAAATATTTCAAATCCTTACCACTTTGTTTTTCTACCATAGCCTTATACCATTTAAACATCTTGAATGCTTCAGATTTATCTTTAAGAAACATAATTGTCATCATTCTAGAGTAATCATCAACAAAGAGAATAAAATATCTATCTCCATAATAACTCTTTGTCGTCATTGGTCCACATAAATCAGTATGGACTAATTCTAGAATGTCATCAGATGTATGGGTTTTACTTTTGAAACTAGACTTAGTCATTTTACCTTTTTGACAATTTTTGCACATGATGTTTTCTGGCTTTGTACTCATCGCCGGTAAGCCTCTTACATTTCTCCTTCTTCTTATTTTCATCATGTTGTCAAAATTCACATGACACAATCTTTTGTGCCACAACCATATGTCTTCATTTCTATTCATTAAGCAAGTGGTGTTAGTATCATTCAGATAGAATAAGTTACCTTTA
>MU226248.1:1629813-1652629 GCA_018584345.1 Thuja plicata
CCAACTGTACAAATCTTCTTTAAATCAATCACTTAACTCTAGTCGAATAAAACAAAGAAAACAACCAGTTAAGTCTATCTTTAGCTCTTGCCAGCTAGATATTTTGTCATTTTCTGAACTCTCTATTTTGTCGGTCAACTCTGTAGTTAGTTCTCAGTGAAAACTAACAGTTCCATTGGCGTGACTCTAGTTAGCTTCGTGATCTCCGTCCCTCGGGCATCATTGAATTTTTACTCGTCGGGCAACTCTATTTTCAGCTCGTCGGACATCCTGTGGTTTTGATTCGTCGAGAAACACTGTCTTCTGCTCATAGGGTATCACTGTGACTTTTCTTCTTTGTCTTTACCGATGGTG
Organism: Thuja plicata; assembly: GCA_018584345.1. Lineage (NCBI taxonomy): Eukaryota > Viridiplantae > Streptophyta > Pinopsida > Cupressales > Cupressaceae > Thuja > Thuja plicata. Next base: position 1,630,168 of record MU226248.1, read on the forward strand.
TGCACTCCGTTGGTGTTATCTGTCACTTAGTGAATACTTGACTTTTATGCATTCTTGAAAGCATAACCTTTGTTCCATTGATTCTCTGAAGTCTTTGGCATTATGTACATGACCGTTCAGATGATATCAAGTTGACATCAATGAAAATACAAACCATTAACTGATTTAATGCCTTGCATTATCTTCAACTTAACATTATCAAACATTCAATCAGTTACATGTCATCAACTACATGTTCCTTGTTTAACTCATTTGATATTTTTGTTTGGAACCCAAGCTAAACAACTGGTTAATTTAGCAATGAGTACCTTGTAGAGTTGTGATTTAAACGCCAAAATTAACCTTAGGTAGCTTGTTTGGATTGATTTGTTGTAAAAGGACTCGTGGAAATGATCTTGAACATACACTTTGTGTTTTCAAGTTCAGGGTAAATACAAGTGTTTTGTGGTTGTTGTGATTGAAGATTCATGATTACAAATAGAAAACATTCATTAAGATCTGACAATCAACTTCAATTTAAAAAAAAAAACAATCACGTTGGGACCAAAACAATAAAGCAGTAGTTCTTGATATCTCCTATGACGCATATGCAGATTCCTATAATGCTTTTGACAACTCCTGTAATGCCTCCAAACATAATTTCAACGCATTTAAAAATAGAAGTAACACATCCAAACAACCAATTGGCACATTTGAACATAGAAGTAACACTTCTGAATGATAAAATAACACATAACCTTTTTCCAGTTAGTGCGGAAAAGGGTTTATGTGACGCCTACCAATTCTGTTTTGACGTGTACAGAACAAAAAACCTAAACAGTGAGTATCTCCCTGGTCTACCAAATTAAATTGAGGACATTTTTAGATACCCTTTACGGAGTACTCCTTGTTCAAATCAAATATTGTGACATATCCATACAAATTCAGAGTGTCAAATTCTTTTCAAAGGATTATTGATCAAGAGGTATAATTTCAAAATATCAAATCCCTTTTAATGTTGGTCTTCACTAGATCCCATTATATAAAAATATATTTACAAGAAGACGTGACCTACCTTCGAGAAGAGATACCTTATCCATATGAAACACCTTTATCAACATATCAACCTTTCCAAGAGAGAGAAAAAGAAGAACAAGAAGCGATGGCACATAGATTTGGACTGATGATCTCAACCATACTAATGAAGTCAACAAGTTTGATAAAAAACCATGATATCAGTACTAATGGTGTAAACAACAACATAAACAATGAGGTAAGCAATGGTGGTAATAATGGGGTAAACAATGGGAACAATGGAGGAAATCAAGATCACCAAGACGAAGAGGTGACGAAAGAAAGAGTGAATGAAGCTGCCCAAATTCACTTCTTCATGAAAGTCATGGAAAAAATCCTAGAAAGGGATAAAGAGAGATAATTCTTTAACCTAGCTCAATCAGGAGTAAAACTTCCTCATGATTATTATATGAGAATGCTAAAGAAAGATGAGGAAGAGGAAAATCTAATAGGAGTGATGAATAAGCAATTTAATATTTTCCAAATGCAATTGGAAAACATGAAGAAGTCAGCGGCTACAAAACAATTCTTAATCAAAGCCATATGCCCATTTTCATTTGATAAGAGTCTAATTATGGTTCTATTCCCTCCAAATGCGGTCTTTCCAAATTATGATAAATATATGGGTGCATCTAACCCACAAGATCATTTAAGGGAATTTTGTGCACTAAGCCTAGAATTTATGCGTAATGCCACTTATTTAATGAGGTTATTCCCTAAAAGCCTTGGAGGGTAGGCAATGGATTAATTTTCTAAATTACCCCCGAGTATCAGAACGCTTGAAGATTTAGCTTCCAAATTTGTTACTAATTATTCTTATAATATCAAGCATGAGGTCACCATGTTAACCTTATGTAACACTAAGAAAAGAGGGTGAAGCCTTTTAAAACTTTTTACAAAGATTGAGAGCGGATTTTTCTCGTTGCCCTAGGAGTGTACCCGAGAAAGAAAAAATGGACATTTTCATGAACAATTTGAATACGGTTATGAATTACCGATTACAACTTCAATGTCCACCCACTTTTGAGAAGATCATTGAAAATGAGATTACAATAGAAGAATTTTTAGTAAAAAATGGAGAAATAAAACTTTACTAGGAAAATAGGGGTTTCTCTAACAACCTTAACAATGCCAACAACAACATGGTTTGCAATAACGACAATGTATTTTGGTTAAAGAACAACAATAAGAACCTTTATTAATGATGGAGTTGTACAATCAAACAATCTTAAAGCTACTCCATTCAATCTCTCAAGTGGATCTAATCAAGCTAAAAATGTTAATAAGACATCCAAGATCCCTTTCAACAACAATAATCTTTCAAACAATCAAGAAGCTAATAAATCAAGACCTTTCTTTAATCCAACACAAAGGAGGAAGTTCAAACCCTTGGGTGAACCTCTCGAAAATGCATTAAGGACTCTCATTTCCAACAAAATCATTGCATTACTAGAGGCAAAACCATATGAACCGTAAGTTAAACCCTCATGGTGGAATGATGCCCATCATTGTGAATATCATAGAAACAAAGGGCACAAAATGAATGAATGCATGAGAATGAAGCACATGGTTCAATATTTGATAAATAATGGTGTGATTAAAGTAGATGGACCTCAAAATAATAAGGATCATATGACATTCAAAACTCCTTTCTTCAATCATGAAAAGGGCGAATCTTCAAATTCTAACCAAAACAACAAAAGGAGTAACGACAAGGTTAATTTTGTCCATACCTATGACAATGTGATCTATTCCTTATCAGGATATGAGAATGAAATCAATGTCATTATGGTTAGGGACAAACCATAAAAAAAAACTTGCAATGTCGTAACTTGAGGGCAAGATTCAAAGATAACATTGCAAGGTATCACCCCTAAAACCATATAGAAGATTACTTTGAGCTTGAAGACATCAAAGATCCACAGAGGGTTAGGTTAGCACAAAGTAAGCTGAAGGGTCACGTTGCCTTGCAGTGGAAGGAATTGTAAAAAGATAGAGAAGAGAATGGTGAGACTAAAATCACTTGATCGAGGGTGATGGTTGCTAGGTTAAAAGCTAAATTCATTCCTAAAGATTATGAATTAGATTTGTTCAATAAATTGTAGAACTTGAGGCAGAAAGACATGAGTGTGGAGGAATATACAGAGGAATTTGATAAGATGACTATCATATCTGGTCACAAGGAAGTATCTAAGGAGAAGGTGAATAGTTATGTTAATGGTCTGAGATTTAACATTCAGGGTGAGTTGAGTATGTTGAGGATTTCTACTATTGAGGATGATTATCAATATGCATTAAGGAAATAAGATAAGTTAAAGAGAAGACAAAGTAACCCTAGAGGAAGAGAAAAGAAAGTTAGCAACAATGGAAAAGGGAAGCAAATCATTGAAGTTGAATCTGATCATAAGATACCTAGAAGAGGGAATGGTAGATAGAACTTCAAAGGTACTTGTTTCAAATTTAGTGGCATAGGACATAGGACTTTTCAATTTTCTAGAGGATCTAGTAAGAACATGGGTAAATAGAATCACATGGCACATGAGGAACATACTATTGGTGAAGTTGTGGAAAATGGAGTTGAGCTTGAGATAGGAGAGTCTCTTATGCTTATGAGGGTTATGTTGAGTAGGAAGGAAGTTGAACCTTTACAAGGGAAGAATTTTTTTATGAGTATTTACGAATCATGAGGTAAATGTTGTAAGGCTGTTATGGAGAGTGGTAGTACTGAAAACTTGGTATCAGAAGAGATGGTGTATAATATTGGATTGAAGAGGCTTAAACATCGTTGTCCTTATGGGATATGTCAGTTTTCAAATGAGAATATGGTGGAGGTGAAAGAGAATTTTTTGGTTAACTTCAACATTAGAACTTCCAGAGATGAAGTGTTATGTGTGGTGGTGACTCTGAGTTCTTGTCATGTTCTATTGGGAAGACTTTAGCAATTTGATAGAGGAGTTATTCATGATTGGAGAAGAAATTTGGCCACAATAGAGAAGGATGGACAAAAGTTTACTCTAGTTCCTTTGAGGGAAATGGAAGGCGGAAGTGAAAGGAATTTGAGTATGGTGCAGAGTTATTGTTCAGAGAAGAAGACTACAAAGGTTGGTATGGATTAGAAGAAGGATCTTGAAGGTAAATATGGTGAAGGAAAGTTGGTATCAAATTGTAAGAAGGGAAAGGTGGTGCAATAGAGGACCTTGGTTTCTAAACAGATGAGGGTTTGTAACAGAGGTCGATCGGTTATGCAAAGGGAAGGAGATAGTAATTTGACTTCTGGTGTTGATAGAGGGTATGATAGAGTTGGTATAGAGAGGAATAAGTTGATGGATTTGAAAGATGATCATGTAGAGGTACAGAGGTAGGGAGTTGCAGATAAAGAGGATGTTTGGATCAAAATCAAGCATGGGATTTATGTTCCACGACTTATCAATTTTGGTATTATGTATCAAGTTGTTATTTGGTATTGTGTTGAGAGATTATTATTTGGTTGTCATTGATGTCAACTAAGTAGTACAGGTTAATCAAGTGATGTACAGTCATGATATACTATAGGTGAAGTGAAGATATAATCGGTAAGAAGCTATACTAAAATTTGGTTAAGTCCAGAAGATTGGTAGACTGTGCAAACATCACTTTGGTGGCGGTCATGGTATAAAATGAATTCTGAGGAGTGGTCATAGATATAGCTTCAACAAGTTCAAATTGAAATGTGGTTCCAACCACAACTTATTTAGTTGAGCGGTGATAGATTTTTCAGTATCACAGATACTAAGATGGGTAGAACTCTTATGTTCTTGATCAACCAATCAGTAGATCACAGATCGGTGAGTGGTAAAGTATATGCGATCATTTCTAATGATATGATGATGTGGAATAAAGGTTATACATCCAATGTACTGGTATTTACGATATCGATGCAAGCCTTTAAGATAGATTTGAGGTGTTGCATTGGAGGAGACAAAACGTGTTTGACTATCTTGGAGATATAAATTTGCAGATCTTATCTTGACCTAACGTGGTCATGATAAATTGTTTCTTTCATCGAGATTATCAATTTGACACATAGTTTTATCTCAGGAAATAAATTTGAAGATCAATTTTAAGGCGGTACAAGTTTTTATATATAGGAACTGCTCATATTGAAAAGAGAGAAGTTGATGTTGGTAAGAGAAACTGCAAGAGTTGTTTTGGGTGATTAGGGTTTTATGATTTCAAGTTGAGGTTGCGATAAGAGAGGAGAGAGCAGAGAGCAGTTTATGAGTATAAGGAACTTATAGGATCTGAAAAGCAATCAATGCTACAAACAAATCACAAATCATTTTGTTCCCTAATAGTTGCAGCAAGTAAAATCCCTTAACCGGGTGAAATCTAACAAGATCCTTTTGTAAAACCTTTAATAGGGTGAATTCTTCATTGAGGTTTTAAATCCTATAGCGAGGTAGATCACAGCTAATTTTATTCTACTCCTAATAGTGTACTAGTCACTTCTAACCGAGTAAACCCTCAGAAAGAGTATTTGTATCTCCTAACATGGAAAACTCATATACTGCAGTATTGGGCTTGTGGGTGTCATCCCCACCATGACTTTTTCCCTCTTACAAGGGTTTCCATGTGAAAATAACTGTGTTATGTGTGTTGAATTTGTGGATTCTTTTTATTACTATATGATTTTTATTTACATCAGTTACTTTCTTTATAGGTTTGGAAAGAATTGCAACAGTCATTTATTTCGGTGATTGATTTAGTTCAATATATGTTTCAACTGATTTACCCCCCCCCCCTCTCAGTACCTATCATTTCCAAAAATTTGTACCAGAGATTTGGTCCTTTTGGTGATAAGTATAACAACTTGGGAAAAGATCCACTATCATCGAAGAGTCTAGGTATGAGATGTAACTTGATAATGCAAATAAGATGATCAGGGAGCTAAAGGAAAAGCTGAGACACTCTCTTGCAAAGAGGAGAGAACTTGCTAATCAACTAAGTGAAAGTCAATACTACAAAGAACAACTCTCTAAAGGAAGTACATTTGAAGAAGCAGTGGTGAATCTGTTGGAAAAGAACAAGAAGCTTAAAGAAATATGGCCAATCTGAAAAGAGAGCTTGAAAGTCAGTCTGTCAAGATGTGTGAAGATCTAAAAGAAAAAATAAGTGCAGAAGCTGAAAAGAAAGTTGTTGATGATGCCCTAAAAGAAAAAGGTGAAGAGCTTGTCAAACTAAGACACAAATGCAAGATACTACTACATAGAACCTTCAGGTATTAGTTGAGAATGAAAGACTTAGGAAGATGAATGATTCATTGAGGAAAGAACTGGAAATTGAGAAAGAAGAAAATGAAAAATTGAGGAAATACAATGAAAGCTCACAAAATATTGATGAACAACCGAAGAGTCAAAGAAGACACAGAGATACAACCGGTCTAGGTTATTCAAGAGAAGGAACATTTGAAGTTGGAGAGTGATGTAGCGGTAGTAGTAGAAGCCTAGTGAACCCAATACAATTGTTCAAAAGTGATGATGAGAATCTATTCCTCCTCAAAACTTAACCATTCCCTCAAGGGACTTCCAAATCCTTGCACTCTCTATAAGCATTAAAGATCCTCCAACCCTTCATTAAGTTTCTTAAACTCCTTAATCAAGTTTCTTCAATTCCTTGCCTCTAAGGCTCAATATGCCAAGAGACATCAATAATTAAACCCTTAAACCTAGGGAGTATATTAGGGTTCTACACATGTGACTCAACTTGTTTTAACACCTTCTGACCACTCCACAATGTCCAAATCACCAAGTTGTCAAAACTGTCCAGATTGGTCTAGTTACCAAGGCTAATTCCTTGTAGCCCTAAGTTCACTATTTTTAGGGGTTAACTTCAAACTTTCCCAAAGGACCTGACCAAAAAATACCACTTTTGAGTAACCTTTTGGGGGTTATATCAAACATGAAAAACTTAGGGTTTGACTATTCTACTACACCCCTTAGTACTTACTATCCTCGAAGACCTAATAGGACTAAGTAGGTTCACTTTACAAATCAAATACTCAATGGACTAATCCCCAGAATGAATAAACACCATGGAAAGGAAAAATTACCTTGTTGGACACAAATTCCATCATTAGATTCAATGGATCCCCTCCCTAGGCTTGATTGTACCATCAACTTCCTAACTTCTCAACCAATCACATGGGCCTTGCTTGGCTAGGGCTTGGTGGTAAAATTCTTAAAAAATCTTCCCCAAGCCTGACCTTCTATAATCGTTAAGTTCACTCCCCCAAAAAACATTCCTCCAATGGCCATTAGGATCCAATGGTTAGAATGCCAGTTAGGGCTTCATCTTTGACACACCCTAGAAAAGAGGCGGTTTTAACCAGTCTAGATCAAAATACATGGTTCTCTCTTATTCTTGTACAAAATGAATTCAACCCAAAAGGAAAAAGATACTATTTCATTACTCTTTCCAAATAAATAAAATTCAACATCATGCCAATCACTGATCTACCGTACAGTACGGAAAAATATGGAATTTCTCCTTAAAATCAGAACTTTTATTGCTTCAACCCTTCCACCAAACATGAATTCAAAAACCCATGACCAAATTTTCATTTGTTTTCTCTTATATCCACCAAAACCAACATCTCCAACCAACTTTGAACTAATTATCTGTTGGGTGGAGTAATTCACATATTGCAAGAAAAGTTGCTAATGCAACTTTTGCAATTTTGCAACATTTTTGCATTCTTAGGACCTAGTGATTTCCTAAGGTCCAAATGGATTTGAATAGACTCCAAAAAACCCCAAATCACCTAAGACACCAAAATATGTTAAATATGCCCCTTTGACTGAGTTTGACCTAGGGCTTATAAAGGTACCAAGGATTAACTAGCCTTACATGCGGGCTTATTACAAAGAAAAGAGGTCCAATGGACCTAAAACCATATCACAACCACAAAAAATCTCTTCCTATCTTCTAGGCACCTAAGAGACCTGGCATGGAGGTGGTGCTCCTGCACTAAGGGACAAGTTGACATGTCGACTTGTTCCCGACTGCCCTGAATTCGATGAAATTTCTGGGTTCCTGTGACTATGCCTATACCTTCCAAATCCTAGTCAATAACTCTGCCACATGTTCCTACACACAGAAAATAAGGGGAAGAATGTTTAAGGGAGGGGTTTGCCTCAATCAACCCCCTATATAGGAATCAACCTGGAAATGACATGAAATAAAGGAAAAGAGTGTTGACATGTAGTAGAGATTAGATCTAGACAATAAAGTATATCATACCATGTAGATGCAATTGTGAGAGCTAAAAAGGTATTTTCACTTATTAATTAAATCATTATTGATTTAATTATTAAGTCACCTTTCACTTTTTATCTCTATTTCACTTAAGCTAAACTTTAGGCATGCAATAATTGATTCTTTTATTAATTATTCATGCAACCTTGGTTTCTTCACCCTTCTTAGGGGTTTGATCTCCTTTATAAGGATTGACCACTTTGTAATTATTGAATCACTCTCGACAGTTCTCTCAATGATATTACATATTTCTGGGACATTCTGAGTTGTGTCTCCATTCTTTGCTTTGTGATAGGTTATTATGCTGCAGGTGATCTTGGCTTATGAATTCGATGAATTCTAACATGGTATACGAGCCTTGTTGGAGCATCCTGTTCTTAGGTTTCTTAAAGATTTTCTGGAGCCCTGAGGTTTTCAATTTTTCTGAGGTTCTTCTTTGGCTATGGAGGGGATTTTTTTATTTGGAGCACTTTGAGCACAAACGGACATCACAGATGTGCTCAAAAGGCCCAAAACACCCAATTTCCATATAAGGAACGACATATTTGGGAAGAGTTGCCATCTGAGGCAAAAACAATTAGCACATGCCCATTTTTTAGGCACACAAATCGAGGCAGCGGAGGTGAAAATGTCAAAAAAGAAAAAAAAAAAATTGAACCCGCGGTCCCCAAGGCCGCAGGCCCCACAGGGTACCCACAAGCCCCAAGGCCACGGGCCCCTTGGGTTCCACACAAGCCAAGGCTACGGGCTCCTTGGGTGTCGTGCATGCCCAAGGCTGTAGGCCCCTTGGGAGCCCTGCTGGCCCTAAAGTCGCAGGCCCCTTGGGAGCCCTGTGGGCCCCATTCAAGTTTTTTAAATATTTTTTTTCCTTAAAAAAATAATAATTGTTTTTTAAATGTTTTTTTTCAATAAAAAAAATATAGGTTTTGTCTTTTCTTTAATAAAAAAAGACATGCACTTTTTTTATTATTTTTTTTATAAAAAAACAATTTTCTTTTTTCTGCCAAATTTGGCAGAAAATATGGAGGCAGACCAAAATTTGGAGGCATCACTAGTTTAGCAGGGCTCCGTCTTTTTTGGCTGAGGTCTCATGAGGTTCAGTTGCTTTTATACCTCCTAGTGGTTTTTTGCTCATAACTTGAGCAAACAGAGGCATTTTTTGCCAAACGAGATATCAACGAAAAGCTAGTTCCGAAGCCGATTTGATTTTTTAGGTTTGGTTATCTAATTTTTCCATCTTGTAGGATTTTTTCCAGTCAAAGTCAGGGTTCCATTTTGCCCTCTGGTCACTATATCTTGCTCCTCCAGACTCCGTTTTTCAACTTTCGCATGGCATCAAAAAGTTGGTTCTATTCTCCTTCTTCTTGTATGGGTCTCATTACCAAAATCTTCTCCAGGTACATTTTATTCAATTTTTTTTTCTTTTTGGCAATCTGGTGGATATCTTGGATGTTACAGGTCCTGGGATCATTTTTTGTGCATGGGATGACTCCTTGAGAGCGGTTACATATGTTTCTTTAACTTTTAATCATTCCTAGATATTGTATACATCTTTTTCTATATCTTTATTGCAAACACGCTGAGATAAAGTGCCATCATGCATGTTTGGGATCCCACACATTTTGTGCCTGATTGTACTCGCACTATATTATAAAGTGCCATAGGGGGGTTGTTGAACCTTTGTCAAGTGAGTGTTCCTTCCACGACATTAGCCTCATGTGTGTCAGCGAATGATCATCCTCAACACATACTTTATTGGTGCTTGTACGTTCTTCATCATGCAGTTATTCTTGGCAATCTCTCAATGTATCTGTTATACCTCTCCATATCAGCATTAGGGGGGGTATCTACTATTTGTTATAATGCTTCCTTGGTTCGATGGAGTGATCAATTGTGTTCCTATATACTAGGTGGATGCAGTGGCTGGTACCTATGCATTTTGGTGAGATGGATCATTTACCATATGGACACTCTTCTTTCGTTCTTATTTTGGAGGCTTCATACTTGGTGTTTTTTTCATTTGTATCTTTGATTTTTGATGTTTGCCTTGTTTGCCATCCTGATTCGAGTAGTGCCATTTGAGGGCACTCATACAGAGCAGTTCTTTGACAGTGTTTGTAGTTTCATGCATCAGAGGTGTTCTACATGTTCTTTCTTTGTTCCTATTTTATGGGACATTCTCTAGTTTGGAGGCTTCTTCAGTCCTTCACTAGGTTTCATCTCTTTTCGGAGAGGGGTTTTTACCACTGGGATTTCTCCTTTTCTCCTTTTTAAAGATATTTTTGTACTTGGGTACCTGATCAGGCCTTGTTACCGGGACCCATTTCCTGCTTTCAGTAGTTGTTTCAAGGTTTTTTGTTTCTCCCTAAGTTTATCTTAAGGGGGGGTGTTAGACTTAAAAAGGTATTTTCACTTTATTAATTAAATCGTTATTGATTTAATTATTAAGTCACCTTTCACTTTTTATCTCTATTTTACTTAAGCTAAACTTTAGGCATGCAATAATTGATTCTTTTATTAATTATTCATGCAACCTTGGTTTCTTCACCCAACCTTGGTTTCTTCACCCTTCTTAGGGTTTTGATCTCCTTTATAAGGATTGATCATTTTGTAATTATTGAATCACTCTCGGGAATTCTCTCAATTCCTTCTCTCAATGATATTTCATATTTCTTGGACATTCTGAGTTGTGTCTCCATTATTTTCTTTGTGATAGGTTATTATGTTGTAGGTGATCTTGGCTTATGAATTTGATAAATTCTAACAATAATTACCTCTTTAAATGTGATCAAGTATGTTGATGAAATAGCTTTGAATCAACACAAAAACCAAAAAGGAAGTCATGTAAGTAAAAACCTCATATAGTAGATGTTGTAATTCACCACAATGTTTGATTAGGGAAGAAAGAGAAGAAGACTTGATGGATAAACATAGATCTTCCTACTTGATGTCCAACTCCTTTTCTTGACCTCCAATGGGGGAAAGAAGCTAGATCTATTGAAGGAAACACCTTGATTGAATGATTGGAATGAAGACTTGAATGCTTGAATGAATCTTGATAGCTTCCTTGCACTTGAATGCTAGATTGCTTGAATACTTGATAATTGAGGCCTTCACAATGATGGATGATAACTTGCACTTGTTTACACAATAGTGGATGCTTAATAATGGATAAATGGATGGATGTATATATCAAAATGAAGGGAGGAGACCTCCTTTTATACTCATTTTAGAGCTTAGATTAATTCTAGGCCAACAACAAATCTAAACCTTGGAGGAAAACCCTAGCATCGGGCTCTGAGCCAAATTTGGGCCCAGAAACCCAGGTACAAGTCGACAGGTCAACTTTTCCTAGGAGAATTAGGCTCAATTTTTTTTGGGATATCAAGAAAGGTGAAAAATAATGGAGGGAGAAAATGCACGTTGCCAGGAAATCAGGGCAGATCCGGAAATCCGAAAATAAATTCGTGGGTCCTAGGTGAGAAATGAATTATAGGATTGGATGAAAATTGGAAATCAATCATAGAAGTTAGAGCCAACCTCGAGTTCAAGCAAGATTGAAGGAGAAGGGAGACCTATATTTGAATTTGGTATGCATTTAAGAGCAATATGAGGTTTTACCATAAGAAGCACACTAAAGTTGGCACAAAATGGTCCCAAAATGAGCACAAATTAAGTGCTTACTTTTTAGGACAATACATGATGAAAATTAGAAAATTGATCATTAATAAAATCTAAAACAAATGTGAAATATAAACCCTAATGGCTAAACTTGGTGGGTAGGATAAGTAGAAGATAAGATTTATTAACAAGCCACAAACCTTTAAATAAATATATAGCCACATAGAAAATATAGAGCCTTACAAGATTGGAAAATATAAATTAATCAAGTATATATGTAAAAAAAACTTAATGAATGAGAAACCTTAGCTAAGAGGACTCTACTTTATGTAAGCAATGTCGAGTTCGTCAATAAGAATTATAAAATAAATTTATTTACATAAATAACATAGGTCTATGATGATAAATAAATGTCTTTGAATGTGTAGAGTTGTGATTTAAACACTTCATTGGTAAAGCAACCACCAAGGTTCAAACTTGTTCCTTTGCTAGGTTGTTGAGATTGTGGGTTTGAACAAGTGAAGTGTGGGCTGAGGTTCCTCGTTTGTGGCCTCACTGATTCATAGGTCTAGGTCAAAAGTGTTTCACGTGGATCCGAAGGGTGTGTCATGTCAGCGTCATTGATTATGTTAAAAAAATTACCAAACATTAACTTTAAAAATGATGATAAATAAATAAAATCAATAATCACATATTTTGAAATATGAACCTATGTCATCAAATGGGCCATAATAAATGTGATAATTAGATGAGAGAAATCAGGTTGCTAATTTTAGAAATAATGATGTGGAGATAATATTGATAATTTGTAGAATTGATTTTCCATTAGTCTAAAATTATGCACTTTAGCTTACGAATGTTTGACTATCAAAATAGGTGCAAAAACCTTGAAGGTCAATCGTATTTACCACAAGTCCAATCCTAATTTCTACAAATTTGATCTCTATTTTTTTTTTTGATCGGTAATCGCTTTTGACTGGAGCTTTGAACCAGTGAGAACACAATTGGGAGTCCTCATCCCCGAAGTTACATTTTTATTACTAGTACTATGGCGTGAACACCTTACCAACTTTGTCTCGAGCTGTGATCTCTACTTTGATGGCTCACCTTATCACTCCACACCTTATATCTCCCAATCATCTGGCAGCACCACTCCTTATGCCTCCCAATATAATCTCCTTATATCTCCCAATGAGCGCACACAAATCCCCCCACCACGCTGACAGTCCAATTCCTCCAACAGCACCGGCCTCTCCTTATATCTCCCTGGCCGACACCTTATCTCTCCAGTTGTCGGAATCCTCTTACCACCAACCTGATCTGGGAACTGCGACAACTTGTCTCGGCATCCAAATATCACCCATCGGTCGTGCACGCTAGGCAGGCAGCACACAGCAACATCGGGCCCACCACCAAATCCACTCACACTTCATCCGAGCGGCTTCGGCAAGAATCGAACACCAGACCTCCCTATCAACAGGGATTGCAATTTCCATTGCGTTGCGGGGTCATCCCCACAAATTTGATCTCTATTGTGCTAATGTGAATTGATAAATTTAGGAGCACTAAAACTTATTTGTTGTTTTTTAAATTATCTTTTATGTACTTGTAAAGATTATGGTGTTTATAAACACCTTAAGGGAATCTATCACAATGCTAGGATCTTATTAGATCACTAGATCAACTAGGTGTATGACTATAAGTGAAGATTCAAAGACAACATACATAATTGTAAAGATGCTCTATATGTAGATGGTGCTTTATTTTTATTCTTTTATCCCTTTACAAATATAAGTCTACTCTAGATGTTCTTATTAAATATCCAAACTTTACCATATGAAGTCATGATGTACATTAATTATTTTTCAATACCAAGACATAGCACCATGCTACATAAACATGTGTCAAGTTGGCTCACTATGGAACTAGTGAAAAAGGATGTGCAAGTTAGAATTTGAATTTGACTATTTGAATTTAAGGTATATTCTTGTGCATCTTGAGATTGATATCGAGTGACATGGAAATGAACTTGGGTATAGAAGCAATAATGTTGAGATGAGGAGTGAGCGTATTTAGGAAATGTACATGGAATGTAATAAATGAAGGGTGAATGGTGAATATACAAAACATATGTGTAAGTTTGAGGAAATATGAAAGGGTGCACATATTAGAACATGAGCCAAACCTAACATAATGGTGTGCCACATGTTAATATATACTTGCATTAGAAATATTCCACCAAACAAATTTCAAAACTAAATAAGAAATTACATAAATATGCAATTTTTTACCATTACAATCTTATCCAAGAGAAATTATAATGAACATATATGATGGATTCTTTACAATGGAATTTTAAATATACAACCTTTCCTCATTTTTATAAAAAAAAATATAATTTTCTATAAACGAAAGTCAATATTAGACTAAATACATTTGTAAAAAAGAAATGAATGATGATAAACTATTTTTGAAATTTAATTATGTTTGTTTTTATCAATATTTCAAATTTGAAATATCAATGGAAACAAAAAAAAAATTGAATTACAATACTCCATAACGTCATGAATAAATACAAACACAACTAAATCAAAAAGCTAAAATATCAAGAATATGAAAAACTCGTGCCTACTAGGGAAGAAGGAATTATAGTGGAGTGAACCCTTATAGCGAGCATAGGAGTTGACCAAAATGGTCTTCGTAATGGAGCACTTTAATAGTCATATGATACTTAAATCCCAGAAAAGTAATCCTTAAATCTAAAAAGCAACTAGTAGTGTGATGCCACATTTGCACATCAATTAAACATGACTTAGTGCAAAATAATTTGTCTTACTTTTTTTGGGACTATTTTGGACATCTCAACAAAATTATGTTGATGTGGCATCATTTTTTAACACATGAACCTGAAACCAAATTTTATAAATAGGACTTGACAAACAATTAGTGATTTGAAATACATGTGTTATGGACCACAAGAGTCTGGATCTGGTACCTATCATTAGTCTAAAAAGCTATACAGAGGTTTCCCACATAAATACAATTGACTACAATAATTCATAACATCATGAATAAATACAAACACAACTAAATCAAATAATTAAAATATCAAGAATGTGGTAAACTCATGCCTACTAGGGGAGAGGGTCGTTTAGTGGAGTGAGCCACTATAATAGCTATAGGAGTTTATCAAAATGGACCCCTTAATGGGGTAGTTGAATAGTCATATGATACTTATCCAAAAAAAAAAATCCAAAATCTAAAAGACAACCAATTTTGTGATGTCACATTAATGCATCAATTAGGGGAAGTGTACCAATAGCGATTATTGCTGACTTCATGCACACATAGATCTAAAACGATACAACATATTTTGACAAAAAAAAAATATTGCCTTCATATGCAACTTAACTATTTATAGCTATTGTCTGTAGGATTTGTTCTACATGCAAGGGTCAAAAAGTGGCCATTTCAAAGTGTCATCTAATACCAACTTAAAGATGCCCCAATAACCATGCATTACAACCACCTCAAAATTTGGCAATATTTATGCACAAATATTCTGATTATCTTGTGCTATGGGTATCAATAAAATTGCACAACTCCTCCAATTAAAGTCTTCAAAGTCAAAGACTAACATGGTACAAGTAGGCACTCATCAATATATCTGAAATTTATTAATGGACTTTTAGTTATCATTTATTTGGTTTCTTTAAAGTTATTGGGGGGTTGGGTGAGCCACAAGTGAAAGCTAAATTGAACATGAACAATATAATGTTTTTCCCCTAAACATGACTTAATGCACAACTATCAATGTTAACTTTGTGTTAGACTATATTAGATGCATCAACCAAAACATACTAGTGTGGCATCATATTTGAATATATGAATCCAAAACCAAATTTTATCAATAATACTTCACAATCAAATTACTCACAAAACTCACAAAACTGAAAGTGATTTGAAATACCCGACAAGGTTTTAAGAGACTTGAAATAATAAGATGCTCCGAAAGGGGCCATAATATTTAACTTTAATGGCTATACAATCTTGTTTTGGATAACTAGAGTCTTGATTTGTACTTTCATACAATTACTGTGAAAGAGCGATAAAGAGGTTTCCCACCTGAATATTCAAAGCCGATTCAGAAGGAAAGAAACATTTAACTAACTACCTGGCTATCCAAATTTTGGCGTAGGTTCTCAAGCAAGGTGAGCACTTCCGCCATGGATGGCCTCTGGTGTGGAAGTTGAGAGGTGCAGGAGAGCCCCAGTTGTAGCAACCCCTCAACCATGGAATACCCATTTCCCCTGTTTTGCCCCATCTCTTCAATTACACCCGCTGCAATTACGTCTTCCAAACTGTGAGGAAATGATTGAGAAACCCATCCAGGCAGAGTTAATCCACTGGCGAACATTGGATTCGTCGGCCTCTTTTCAGTAAGCGTCTCCAGAACCACCACGCCATAGCTGTACACGTCTCCTTTCACTGAAATTCTTCCCCCCATTCCATACTCTGCATAAACATCAAAGAATTAATAACAATTGAGGCCAGTTCAATTTCACTCAAAGAATAACAAAATGAATTTGCTTAATTTAGCCCAATTACTTACCAGGTGCAATGTAACCGATAGATCCTCTCAAGGTCGAGGTAATGGCGGATGCATCGCTCACCAGTTGGGCGATCCCAAAGTCTGCAACACGAGCTCTCATGCTTTCGTTAAGAAGCACATTCTGTGGTTTAATGTCGCAGTGTACAATGGCTGGAGAGCATTCATCATGCAAGTATGAAATCCCACGCGCTACTTCATACAGAATTTCCCATCGCTTCCTCAAACTCAGATCTTCAATTTCACTGCTATCAATGAAGCCTCTGTGCAAGTGTTTGTCCAGGCTTCCGTTTGACATGAATTGTAATACTAGGGCTTTGAACTCTGCCTCTGCGCATGAAGCTATTATCTTCACCAAATTAGGATGCGCAACTTTTAGTAATGTCTGGCATTCTCTTTGAAAACAATCTTCTGCTTCTTGGCGCCTGGGAGTGAGAACTTTGATGGCCACGACCTTATCGCCTGGAAGAACGCCTCTGTAAACTTTTCCAAGGCCACCACTTCCTATTATGTTCCTTGGATTGAAACCCTCGGTTGCTCTGCTCAGATCTTCTTTTTGCATTAAATTGGTGGGCTTTTTCTTATTTCTGAAGCATATCCAAAACCCTAAAGCAGCAAAGCAAGACAGAACAGAGACACCAACGATGGAAATCAGGAGCACCAGTTTCCTTTTGTGGGCACTGTTATTGTCTCTTCTTGGCTTCTGCGAAGAACAATCTTGCAAACCCAGACAATTCCCACACAGCTGGAGATTCCCCAAAATTGATTTCTTGCTCTGCCGCTTATATGCTCCAGAACAGGGGACTTGTCCTGAGAAGCGATTGTATGACAAGTTTAAATGCTGAAGATATTCCAGATTTGCCAGAGATGTTGGAAGCAGCCCTGATAAGTTATTGAAAGAGAAATCAATGTCTCGAATGTATTTCAGCTGGTTACCAAAAGATACTGGAAAACTTCCATGAAGCTCATTGTGTGACAGATTAAGGTACTCGAGTCCTTCACAGCTACTAAGACCATTAGGAATTGGGCCTGATAACTTGTTGGCAGAGAGGTCAATTGCTTGCACCATTTGCATTCCCCCAAGCAATGCAGGGACCTGCCCAGTTAATTGGTTGTTGGATAGATTGAAATACCACTGCAAATTATGAAGACTGGCAACCTCCAAAGGAATGCTTCCTGTGAGACGATTATATGACAAATCTATGAGTTCAAGATTCGGGCAGCCTCCAAGTTGTGGTGGTATAGTCCCGACCAGTTTGTTGATGCTTAAATCCAGCTCTCTTAGATGCTCAAGGCTTCCCAGGCTCTCGGGGATTGTTCCAGAGAGCGAATTGTTGTACAAAATGATGAATTCCAGGCTTTTCATCTTACCCAATTCCATTGGAATGGAGCCTTCCAATTGATTGCGACTGAGATTTAACACCCCCAGATTGGACAGCCTTGCAATCGCAGAAGGAATGGCTCCGTCCAAGGAATTGCCACCCAAATACAATTCTGTGAGTCCTGTCAGATTGCTGATCTGTTGTGGAATGTTGCCTCTTATACCGTTGCATTCTACTGAGAAAATGGAGAGAAGCGGAGAGAGCAGACCCAGCGAAGGAGGTAGAGTACCTTCAAGATGATTGTCCGTCAAATCCAACCTTTTCAACAGGGAGCAGTTTGTAAGTGCATTCAATATTGGAACACCATTCGCACTTCCGCTTCCGCTCACGAAATGATTACAAAACATATTGAGGTTGGTTAGATTGAGAAGATTACCCAATTCCTCAGGTATCACCCCGCCCAATTCATTCCACGCCAATTCAAGCCCAGAAAGCCTCGAGCAATTTCCCAGTGATTTGGGAATTACCCCGGTGAGTTTATTTTTTGCCAGAACCAGGTACTCCAGCTTGGAAAGCTTCGCGCCTATCTCCGATGGAATCACCCCACTCAGCGAGTTATTAAACAAAGACAAATTTCTCAACTCTGTGCAATTCAGCAGAGAAGCCGGGAATTCTCCTCTGATTCGGTTGTTGTCCAGATTGAGAACCTCAAGCTTAGTGAGAGACCCAATTTGGAAAGGAATCCTGCCGTCCAAATCGTTATAAGATAAATCAACAAGCCGAAGCATAGAACAATTTCCCAAGGCCCCGGGAATACTGCCCGTGTGGCGATTCGCCCAAGAGGAAAGGACTTGCAGCTTGCGCAAATTACCGAGAGAGTGAGGAACAGAGCCTTCCAGCTGGTTTTCATGGAGATAAAGGAAGTTCAAGCGGCGCAGGCGCCCCAGAGCATAGGGAATTTGACCCCCAATTTTGTTGAAGGAAAGGTCGAGGTAGTGAAGGAAAGACAAATTCCCCAGCTGGGGGGGCAGCACGCCCTGCAGACTCATGTTTCTCAAATCCACTCTCACAACACGCCCTTTTTCAATGTTGCAGCGAATGCCAGTCCAATTGCAAAAGTGGAAGCTCCGGTTCCAGGTGTGCAATACAGCAAGGGGATCCTCCCTGATTGCATTCTTGAATTCGATTAAAGAAGCCACATCCCTCTCACTTCCGCTTAAACCTGCTGTAGCCACCACTGCAAAAAAGCATGACAATAAAGCAACTCGGATGAAGTTATACATTCTGAGAAAATCACGCAGACAAAAACTACCTATCTGCACTTGTGAAATGTGAGGCTTGCCAGTTTCTCTATAGTGCGAGGATATGTAGTGGGATTTTTGTAATCCAATCAATAGGACACGAGATAGACAAAGAATTGTGTACGAAATGAGATAGGAAAAGGAAAAAGTTGAATTCAAGTCTCTGGTCATTCATTTCCGCGTAGAGAGGGAGTCCTGCAAGAATTCAGGGGCAAAATAAGCACGGCAGCTCACATCAAAGTTAATCTGAACAGTGTTTGATCTTGAGGCAACGACCTGAAGTAGTCGCGGTAACTAAAATCTGTTCCCACTATAGAAAGACGATTTTTTGCGAATCATTCGTAGAATGTTGATTAATATTTTTCCCTTGGAATCGTAAAAATCGTTTGCAACTATTTGGAGCCTTCAGTGTGAACTAGTATATGCGTGTTCACATTACTACATGTCATAATGAAACTATTCACACATATGACAAGAACATATTACAAATGATTCTCCAAGTCATTAATGGATGGGGTATTTGATGGTAAATATGGTTTCAAATTGACTCAAAAGTTAGATAGATGATTTTTTATATTTTATTTTTTTTAAACAATTCTATATAAATATAGATACGTAAATCAATCAATTTTCTTTTGAAAAATGATTGTATTTATATTATTATATTATAAAAGTTGAGAATATAATAAATAGCAATTGCATGGTAAATGTATATAAATATAATAATATATTGTAGAATAATTTCTATTGATTGTAGATTGACAAAATTTTAATTATTTAAAAACAGATAACATTAGTCTTTTGTATTTGCAATCTTATATTCAGGTTTGAAAGTAAATTTTTTTGGGAATTGTATGGTAGTGTACTACAAATGTATAATCTAATGTAAAAAAACTCGTCATGCACTATACATTCACAAAATCTAGTTCTTGTTTAAATAATTATTTGTATCTTGTTGTAAATGTAATGCTTTAGTATTCAATGTATATTATTTCACATATAAGTTAATCATAATTTTGCATTTATTATTTTGAATGTCTTTATTTTAGGCAGTGATATCACAAGGCTTTAAGATCTATTCTCATGAAATAAGTGGTCTTAAGAAACAAAAAAAAGTTATGCTCTAGAGCTAACTAAAATGTGTCCTGAATAATCTAATTATTTTTTAAATATTTATTATTCAATCTTGTTAGACCTTGTATTCTCTACTCCTTTGCACTTTATAGTTATATCTTTATTAAGTATTTGTTGCTAGTGGATAAATCTTATCTTCTACTCACCCAACCCACCCTTACTTTGGCCTTAAGGACCTTTGTGTTTTATATATTTTTTAGATTTGCAAAGTGGTTGACTTTTTTTTCTTTTTTTTTTTCAATCAACCCATCTTGAACAAATTTATCTATTTTATCCTCTAGAATTTAGATAGTAATTAGGATACTAAACTCACTTTCTTCTCATTGCCCTTTGTGAATGGATGCTTGTTTAAATTTCCATATCCAATCTATTGAGAATGGTGTCTTCAATGATGTTTTGATGAGTAATGTTGATACTATTAAAATTGAGAATGAAATGAAGAATATACACATGATGGACACATGGCCTGACAAGAGTTTGCTAGGACAAACTGTATACAATTAATGGATATTCCATTAATAATTTGTTTGTTAAAAAATCATTTAGGTTAGACATCTTACAAATAATTGGTGGGTGATCCCACAATAGTGTGTCCCACTTTGACACAGAGATCAACATTTGGAGAAAAAACTTCATTTTCGAACACATATTGCCGCAAAACTATAAGGAATTTGAAGATGATATAAACTAGGGTCTTTTAGCATTTTCTTTCTAGTTTCTAAATATACTTTTTAAAAAAAATTAAAGATTCACTAAAATTCATTTTTCCTTCTCCTTCGAAAAGTGGTTTGTGTGAAAAAACTGTGATTTTAATAAGTGACTTTCACTTGGATCAGCATAACGTTTTTAAAAAAATATGATAATTATGTAAATCTTTCAAAATTATATTTGTAACTTCAATATCTAGAGGATGTAATTGGTTTCATTCATTTTGGGTCAATATTTCATAGTTTATTAAGTTTTAAAGTGACAATAATTGTAATTTAGACATAAGGTCACTTTGATCACTGTAACTTGAAATGTATATATCGAAATTCAAATTTTTTTTTAATATAGAAAGGTAACACAAATACGCTTTTCCTACATATTTTTCATAATTTACTATTTTTCCCAAAGCCTTGAAGAGACGGGTTGTTGAATCGCCAAACAACCTATGTTTAGTTAAAGAAATATTTGAAAGTGATAATGAACTTAATATGTATTAAAATTATATTCATTAGAAAGCTTGTTCAGAATTGCATCATTTGACATCATGTATTTGAGAAAAAAATTTGATTTGGTCCTTGTCCCAGGCCTTGAAAGACCAATTTTTAGGACTTGTTTTTTTTCAAGCAAGAAATTTTCATTTTAGGGGTCTTCGAGCGAAGACCCCCTTTGCGCGAAGGGGTCTAAGGGGCTTTGAGCGAAGACCCTTCGCGCGAAGCCACTTGAGTGAAAAATCTAGCGACAACCATCCCGCCTGATTTTTATCTTGCCTACTTCGTGCGAAGTAGGTCGGCCATGTTGTAATTTTTTTTTGAAAAATTTAGAATGGTATAAATCTAATTTTTTTTGTTTTCAGTTTTTAACCGAATGGCAACAATTAATTCACTTTTTCTATTATTGTTCAATTTTTACAAATGCATTTTTGGAATAAAGATTGTTATTTCTATTTTTTTTCGAAGGGATAATTTTGAAGAGGAGAAATATTTTATCAAAGCATTTTTTTGGAGAAAAAATACATTTGGAAGACATTTTTGAAGAGAAGAAATGTGGAACAAGAAGGGAAGACAACATAAATCTGCTAGAAAAAGATCACCTGGTGCTGAACAAAGAAATCGTGAAGCTGCATTGACATATTATCATAAAACTAAAGAAGGTGAAGGACAAGTTGAAGTAGGAGGGTCAAGTCAAGTCGAATAATTGCACATTGAAGAAGGGTCGGGATCACTTCCTATAGAAGCTCAGACAATTGATGTTGGAGAAGGTTTGGGATCACGTGCTCCTACTGGTATGGATGATTATATACATTTAGCTCAAACTGTAAAGAGAAATATTAATTATAGAAACTTAGATCATTTACTTACAATGGATGTGGAAAATTTGAGATCACTTGCTAATGTTCAACCCTTAAGTCTTGCTAAGAAGAG
>MU226248.1:1658000-1680760 GCA_018584345.1 Thuja plicata
TTTACTAAGTTACAATTTTCTAATATTTTCTAATGTACATACTAAAATTTACAATTTTCTAATTTTACTAAGTTACAATTTTATAATATTTTCTAATGTTTACTAAGTTACAATTTTCTAATATTTTTTAATGTATACTAAACTTTACAATTTTCTAATATATACTAAATTATGTAATTTTCTAATGTATACTAAGTTACAATTTGCTAATATTTTTTAATGTATACTAAGTTACAAATTTCTAACATTTGCAAATATAAATATACTATGATTTTTTAATGTTTTCTAATATTTTCTAACATTTTACTATGATTTTCTAACATACTAATATAATTTTCTAACATATTCTAAAATTCAACTATCATTTTCTAACATTTCTACAAACTAAATATTATTTAAAACAAATAATTAACTAAAATAAATATAAAACATACAATTTACAATAAAAAATGAGAAAAATGTGTGTACCTGGTACTAGTAACAATCACAAGAGGTCAAAGAAGTTTGGGAGTTACTGACGTCATACTGGTCGTCACTGGTTCGCTCTAAGCCCTGGGTCCACCAAATCTAGAAAAGTGAATAGTAAAAATGAAATGGATAGTCAAAAATTTATACAAATTCTGACGAAGTGTGGCTTCACTTGAAGTACCCTACATGGGGTACTTCAAGTGAAGTCTTGACTTCGCACGAAGCCACCCATGTCGGGTACTTTGCACGAAGCCCATCAGTCACTTCGCGCGAAGCCATCATTTTTTTTTTTTGGAGAAAGTCCGAAATCCTTCATCCCAAAAAGTGGGACACACTATTATGGGATCACCCTGGTGTGAGTATTATTTCTCCTAGCTCCTTGATTAGTGTCAATATTTTCCCTCTTCCATCTATGACCATTATTTTCTCTTCAATTATCCCATCTCATGCTTATTTCCTTGAATATGGATCACCTCATAAATTTACTTCTACCACCATATCCATAACACACTAGATAATTTTAATCTATTCCTTCTCTTTCCTAACCCATTATCAATCCCCATATCACTTTTATCACTATTACATGTCTTGTTTATAAACATCTCATCGCTTCCATCATTAATTAAATATTCCTAAATATATTTATATGATTAATGACGTGTAATTGAAGTTATGGAAGAGATGAAAGATATCTTATTGTTCATCATGAATATGCAATATTAAGTTAGAAAAATACAATCTTCTTTTTTCATATATATTTAATATGATAGTGTAGATATAATACCATATCTATTTATACTAAGTTACAATCCAAGAATAGATCACATATACAATAATATCTTAATTTTCAATATAATAAAAAATATGTATTACTTCTAGATGTGATTCTTATCAACAAGATGAAAAATTATGAACCAATAGATCTTTCTATGACACCATTTACCCTTTAAATCTTATTTTCCAACAAATTTCTTTTACTATAAAACCAAGGTGCAATATTCATTTCATCACATGAGATGATAAGATTTCATGACATAAGTTGATAATGTACATGACAATAGTATTATATATCTTTTCAGCGTACATTAGAATTTAACCCTTATATTGTTAGTGCTCTTACTTGTTTATACCTTTTTTACTATCCAAGATTTATTATGCTCATAGGATAAGATTGATTGGATAGTGTATTAGAGGATGTTGTTTGTTTGGGGATTACATTTGTATTTTATAAAATTCTTAATTTATAATGTGTATTTTGATAATATGAAATTAGGGTTAGCTTATAAATGTTAATTATTATAAATAAATAATTATTTTATTAATAAAATATATATACAAAAATATTATATGTTGAAGTTTTTGATTTATCTATTAAGTTCTTAAATTATTTTAATAATGACAATCATAAATTACATTACACATTGTAAATATATAAGTGAGGCATTATGGAAAGAAATGTAAGCTAGGTTCTTGATGTATTTATTTTATGTAAAAATTATTGTAAGTTTTCTCAATGACAGTGATAAACAAATAAGAAGTTAGAGATTTTTTATTAGGGCTTTGCAACTCATGTAGAGGTCTTCCTCGTGGGTGGAAGGCATCCTCTAAGTTGTAGCATTCATTACTGCATTCCTTTTGTGATTATATAGGATGTAAATCACCTAAAAATGGGCAGTTTACTCAATTTTTTTAGGCACCAAAGGCAGTCGAGGGCACCCAAGTGAATAACCGTCTGCAACCCAACTCTCACGAGCCTACTTTGGAACAACCTAGGGCTTATTCATTTAAAGAAGCAATCAAGAATGAACAAAAGATCCCAGACGACGCCAAGTTCATCCACTAGACTAGAAATGGAGTCTTAAATCCATAATATTTAGGAAGTAGAGGTAAGACCCTCCCTACCAGTGGTTTTATTATCAAACCTAACTTCCAAATGTCAGTTGTTATAGAGGAAAAAAAATGTAAATTAAAAGAAACGATTGTCTTTCTTGTGGCTCAAGAACTTTCTAAATTACCATCTAGGGATTTCTTGAATTATTGGTTACATGATATTTGGGGTAATAAAATAGGGTTTGATTTTGCCTACTTTTGAATGATTCAGAAAAGTATATGTTTGTTATTTTTTGTAAACACTAGTAGTCAAAAAGAGATCATCAAACGCTAGCTTTGGAGAAATGGTTTTTGTAACTTCTGAGCCATTTCTTTGTTGGAATAATAGACAGATGTGTACTGAGAGGGGAGGGGTGAATCAGTACCCTTAAAAACTTTCAAAAAAATCTTTGTAATAAAAAATACTGTTATAACCGACTGAGTAGATAACTTCCACCAAACATGTAATGTCACTGCTGAAATGTAAATGCACTAATGTAAACAATAAAACATGCATCAAGCTTAAGTACACATGAAACTAGTATTTTGGTATCACAAAAAACCCCTATTAGAAGGTAAAAACTACGGTGGGGATGAGACTCACAAAGCTTTGAACTACTGTAGTAATAAAGTAGCCTGTTAGACCTTACAAAGATTTGACCGCTTCTGGTGACCTTACCGTGTTAGGAGTAACAATAAGATCGATTAGATCTACCTTGTGTGAGGATTTAGAAACACAAAGTATGTGTACCCTCTATTAAGAGATTTATACAAAGACGGTTAAGTCTACTCTGTTAGGAAATTTTAGGATTGTTACAATTGTCAGAGAGTAACAAAGTTGTGTTATCTGAACAAATTACAATCTCTATATTGTGGATACAGATCCTTTAAGTATAATAAATTTATCACCTAACTGTTAATGATAATATCTTATGTACTGCTCGGTAGCCTTGTCTCTGTTCTGTAAACTGAATGCTATAATGTAGTCCTTGTCCTAAAACCCTTGTCGGATCTCTAATGTTTGTAGTATGGCGGCTACTTGATCATTACTTGATCATCATACATTACAAAATGACATCTTAACATTACATATATAAAACTTATTGACCTAATTAGGCTTTTACAATATCTTAGAAAACCTAAGATCAATGATGTACAAAATTTACCTTGATCATCTAAACATAGGAGATATAAAAAATTAATGTTTGCATTCGTAATTAATGTTCTCCTCGATCTGTGTAAATCAGTATCTATCTCAGAAAAAAATTGTTACCTAGATTGATGTGCCAATAAAATTTTTTATATGACCGCTGGTTTACTTGGTAAATATTGTCTCTCGATGCTTGATGTTCCTTGTGTATCTCGGTGTATACTATGTGCTCGATGTACATTATTGCTCAGTAAGTCTATCTTCTTAGTGATCATTGTACTCGGTTCACTCTTCGTGTGATCAGTGCACTCGGTTAACTCTGCAGTCGGTGATCATACTAGCTAGTTTTTCTGTGACTCTGTTACTGACTGGGTATTTGAATGCTTGAATACTAATGACAAATTTCAAAGCTCATTTTGAGTAACATTCTCCCCCTTTGACATAAGTATCAAAAACTTGTATATGTAGATGTAGTATACACACAACAACTTATATATAGTGCCTATACATAGTGACTCCCCTTTGTACATTCTCGGTATGCATATGTTTCCCCCCTTTTTGAAATTAATGACAAAAAGAAATAACTTACAACTTGTCAAAAATATTGGGATGGGTCTTCTGGAGATTTTCCAATAACTTCTCCCATTCCTCCTTTAGATGCTCAAGGGTTAACTTCTCTAGGTTCAGTTGAGCATGCATATCATATATGCTTTCTATAACTGATAACTCCGGGGTGGAAATCAAGTTCTTTGCCTGTGTCACATGCTTTTCAATCATAAATAAATGCAGTAGTAACATAGCCTAAAGCTCGGTTACTTATTCTCTGATCTTGTCCTCTTCCTTCTTCAAATCAAGCCTCAATCGTTGTGTTTGTAGAACCTTGGTGTAATGCATTTGAAATGCATGTTGCTCGGTTAAAAGACTGTTTGCACTATCTTTTAGATCTTCATCTAATTTCTTCATCTTTTCACTAAGCTCAGTAGTGAAGTCATCTAAAGTGCATGACTTCTGCAAAATTGTAAGAGCTTCAGTAATAACAGTTTCTAATCCTGTTACAAATTCTGACAGAGTTACCTTGTTTACTTCCACTGCTTGACTGATCTTCTCAGTAACCTTGTATTGGATCTTCTTTTCTTCTCTCCCTTCTAACTTCTGCTCAACATCAATATCTGGATTGTTTATTTCCTCGGTGAGCAGTGCAAGTTGATCAATGATGGGGGAAAATTCATTGATGTTCATGTCTAGAACAACTTGTTGTAGAATCTCCTTTGCTGCCTCTAGCACTTGTGCATTTTTGTGTTCTTGCCTCAGCTTGTCTTGAGCTGCTTTTTGGGTGCATAGCTCACCATATTTCCTATGTTTCTGGATCAAGTGTCCTTGGATCACAGTCAGGGATATCTATGATTTCATCTTATGTTACTGTATCCTTTCTCCCTTTCTTCTTCTTCTTCTTCCCTTGCACACTCAATGTAGGAAACAATGTTAGAGATAATTGAGCCTTTTTCTCAGTTTCTTTCTTTGATGGCTCGATAGGTGTGATGCCTTGAGAAGGTGCCTCAGTAGCTGACCTGGTGTCAGTGGTAGGAGTGTCTACCATCATCTCTGTGTTACCTTCACCTTTGTCTGTCACATCATTGGTATCTTTAGGTTCATCACCTTGTGTTGTTGCTCCACTATGCTCAGTCTCTTTACCTTGTGTATCACCCTTATTGTCATTTGTATATGTGCCCTACTTGGGTGTCATCTTTTGTGCTTCAATTTTTATATCAATAGCTTGTACCAGAATTAGAAGATTTATTAGTACCATTTCTCAGGCAACATCTATTGTATCTTGTTCATATAAGGTATCAGTGGCTTTGATTATCATTTCATCTTCCTTTTCCTTGTCATCAAGATCGCCTTCAGTTATATCTTCTATTGTGATCTCTGCATGACCTAGATTAGTCATCAATTCAGGAATATCGTCCAATACATTATCAATAGTTGCATCATCAATATTTATTTTTTATGTGCTCAGTCGATGTCCCTCGGTATCGACTATAGATGCAGTGTCCTTGGTTTCCTCAGTTGGATTTAGCATATTGTTCCAAATATTGGTGCTCTCTTCATCAACTTCCTTCAAATTTCCTTGAAGTATATTTAGTGTTCTTGCTTTCTTGGGGAATCACTTTGCATATTGTTGCATGATGTCATCAATTTGTTCTACTGTGCAATCAGCCTTAAGTAGAGTGAGAGCTGCCTCTCTCATCTATTTCTTAGTGTTAAGTGCATAAGTCCATCTGGCTGATATTTTGTCATATAATTCTTGTGAAATGTAAGTAGTGAATTCTAAAGGGACCTTCTTGAAAGTAATCATCATACCTATGATAACTTCTAGTTTATTCTGATTCTTGGTAGTTAGATCTACATAAGCATGTATCTTAGGATGTCCTAACCTTCTGGTTGTCCTGATTTGTTCTACAATCTCATCAATAGTCTTTGGTACTTTATTCTGCACAACCTTAAATTAATTAGTATTGTCATCAGAATCATCCTTATCATCTTTATTCCTTACATACTTCTTTCATTGTCTCGGTGCTGTGGTCTTTGGTTTCCTTGTTTGATATGTGTATTTCGGTAATGGTCTTGTAATCTTTGCAACTCCTTTCTTCAGAGGTGGTGAATCTGTTGTCACCGATCTTGATCTTGTCCTCGATGGAGACTCATTATTTATGAATTTTCCCTTCTTGTTCATAGGTTCCTCTACTTGTGCTTCATCAGACTCGGTGGCATCAGTATCTTGTTCTTGTTCTTCATCTTCACCGAGTTTGGTCTTCTCCTCGGTATCATCAACTAATTTGTCCAGTTCTTCATCAGTGATATCAATTTTTTGTTTCAAGGTCTTAACAATATTGGTCTTCTTCCTACCCATATTTTAAACTTGAAGTCCAATAGATATTTTGGTCTTAGCTTCTTCATATGTGCCAAACCTCATGGCAGATTTATCAACTAGTTTTTTAAGTAACTTTTCTATAGCTTCAGAAGCTAAATCAATATCAAGTTCATAATCCATCGGAGGTAGCCATGTTGTCCTCGGTTGTACTGCCTTGATGAGAGTAGTGTTTGTGTCAACTACAAAGCATATGTCATCCTTATACTTCTCTACCAATTGCATTAGTATTCTTATTCTCTTTTCCATTCTTTCTTTGAACTTTGCAAAATAGTCATTCATAATAGGTTCAAAGTTTGTGCCTAGACTTGCAATGAAGTCACTGATTTGTAGTGAAATCGATCGGTTTATTTTCCATTTCACATTACTGATGGAGGGGAAAATGTTCTACAGATAGAAAAATGTACATAGCAGTAGAGAACCAAACTTACAAGTATTAGATCGTGCTGATCAAATTGTTCTCATATTCTCTTCAAGTTGCCTCTGTAACATCTCGGTTAGGTCAAGTTGTAATCCCTTCTTGACAATCTTGTATGTAATATCAATAGCTCCACATGCAACACTATTAGGTTTTCTAAATTGGAAGATATTGTATGCGATAATATAAACACCAAACCTAAGTTCAGGATCACCGATGGTGTTGATCTGTAGACCTCTACCATCCCACTTGACTCTTGTTATTTTTTCGATCTTTGTTCTCAGTGAGTGCCTTAGGAATTTTTTTTTATCTATTGTAGGATACCCGATTACTGCATGTATCACATCTTTTCTTATCTTCTTTGGTTCATCCAGCCAAATATTTCCATCATGAACTCGACTCAATACAATGTGGATCCATTTGGTTTTGAATTCCTTCAGGAAATGTAGGGCATTGGTTAACCCTTTGACTTCCAGGTGTTTGTGATTGTCTTTTAGCTTCCTGTTAGTGCAAAGAGCCTGATATGTCGATATTAGCTCAAAATCCCCTATCTCATTGATCTTGCAGTGAATGTATGATCTCACATCATGAACCAGTAGAACCCTAGGTGATATCGCGGAGAGTGCGCCTTTGTCATCGGGTTGAGTTGCAACGTTTGGATGTATCTTATAATGGGGTTCAGTGCATGTAGAATATTTAACAAGAATCACCCTTTTGTCTTTATCCATCTTTTCCTTCATGGTTCATGATGAGGATGTCATTATTTTCAAATTAGGGATTCCCATGAAAGAACTCAAATAACTCGGTAAGTGCAAATGTGTACTTGAAATAACCTTTAACTGCTTGAAATGTGCTCAGAATCTTTGTAAAATCCTTCAAATTGCTTTGTTGTGTATTCATTTTCAATTTCTCTGCTCTACTGTGAACAAATGAGTTCACCTTCCTCAAATTTATACAAAATGTTTTTAGTCAGTGCAATAAATGCTCGTCACCAACCACTCAGTCGACAAACAAAATACTCAGTTAATACTAAAGATACTTCAGGTCGGCAAGTATGCCAAATGCTTAGTTTCCTTAGCAACTTGGTTGTCTCTCACATGTTCACCGACTGGCATTACTAAGTACAAATTAACCAACTCATTTAGATCAAAGTAATCCAAAAATATAATACTATAGTGCATCTTAATTCATGCTAATTTGGCATTTGTACAATGAATATAGGAACTAATGTAAGATATAGCTTTTCAAAACATAGTTCCACACCTGTATGTATTTCTTAGGTGGAGGTGGTGGAGTCACCTAATCCATCGCATGAGGTGTCACCGACTATTGTGCATGGCCCAACATTATCATTTGATGCTCTCCTCCACATTTTATTTTTTATTCTCATGATTTCTTTAATTGTATTCCCATTTCCATTAGTATTAATTTAGTCTGCGCAATCTTTTCTTAAGTGACTGACCTTATGACAGCGTGAGTAAGCCATGCCAGATTTTGACCAATTTATATACTTAGTTCTCCATTTTCTCATACAGTTTTCTGCTATATGTCCATAATTACCACATGTTGTGCAACTAGCCCAAGTGTTATAATCCCAAGAATAAGCATTACCTTGTCTTATTATTTTCTTTACCTTTTCTTCTCCTTTAGGTTTCCAGATTTTCTTTGTATTAGTCATGTATGCTTGTGATGTGTGACCATACATGTTGCAAGTTTGACAATATTTATCCATGTAGGATTTCTTCTGTGATTTGTTCAGCTTAGATCTGCATTCATGTGCTAGATGTCCATGCTTATTATAGTTATAGCAATTTCCATTGAATTTAGAAGAGTTTCTAGAAATACCTTTTTCTTTGCTTCTGCAAACGTTTGATGTGTGGCTTGGCTTTCCACAGTGATGGAAAGAGGGTTTGTTAGGCTTAGGATTTGAGTATACATTCTTCTGTTGAGCTTGATTTGATGATTCTCCGCGCTTTGTATACCCTAATCTGGTATTGTTGTTCAGTCTTCTTTGATTGTTCAAAAATTCATCCATTCTCTTAGTATTGTCTTCAGATCTCTTAATCACCTCATTATGTTATTGTAGTATCTTCAATTCATTTCTCAATTTTTCATTCTCTTCTTTCAATACACCAATGTCTTCTAGTTTTCTAGCAAGCTCAATATTCACTCGATTGGCCTCATGACTCATATAAACCACTTGATTGATGATCTCAAAGTAATGTTCTATAAGTCTCATTATCTCAGATTCCTTTTCTTGTAAATTTTCAGTCATTTGTTTTCTGTCATCAACAACCATGTATCTATCTTGTTCAACTTTCTTTGCATCATTCAAGACTTCAACCATTCTAACCATTTATGTATCTTGACCGATCTGTAGTGCTTTAAATTTTTTAGTAAGTTCTTGATTTCTCTAAGATAACTTTGATATGATTCCTTCAGATGCATCAGATAGGCTACCAGATTTAGATCCATATGTGTCAAATGGGTCATGAATATCTTCTTCCTGATAATCAATCTCATAACAACAAAGTGCCATGTCCTTTCTCTTAATCAACATCTCCCTTAGTTTCTCCTTGGATTCTTTGTATCGTTCGATGTAGATATGCAATTGTAACTTCTGATTTTCAATAGTTTTATCAAGTGTATACCTTTCCATTGTAAGATCTTTTCTCCCGAGTGATTAAATTTTCTAAACAAGAGAACTAGCTCTGATACCAACTGCTGGAATAATAGAAAGGTGCGTACTGAGAGGCGAGGGGTGAATCAGTACCCTTAAAAACTTTCACACAAATATTTGTAATCAAATATACTGTTATAATTGACTAAGTAGATAACTTCCACCAAACATGTAATGTTACTGCTGAAATGTAAATGCATGTAATGTAAACAATAAAACATACATGAAACTTAAGTACACATGACACTAGTATTTTGGTATCATAGAAAACCCCTGTTAGAAGGTAAAAACTATAGTGGGGATGAGACCCACAAAGCTTCACTACTGTAGTAATAAAGTAGCCTGTTAGATCTTACAAATATTTGATCACTTATGGTGACCTTACCCTGTTAGGAGTAACAATAAGATCGATTAGATCTACCTCGTGTGAGGATTTAGCAACACAAAGTATGTGTGCACTCTGTTAAGAGATTTATACAATGATGATTAAGTCTACTTTGTTAGGAGATTTTAGGATTGTTACAATTATCAGAGAGTAACAAAGTTGTGTGATCTGAATAAATTACAATCTTTATATTGTGGATACAGATCCTTTAAGTACAATAAATATATCACCTAATTGTGAATGATAATACGTTCTGTACTGCTCGGTAACCTTGTCTTTGTTTTGTAAACTGAATGTTGTAATGTAGTCATTGTCATAAAACCCTTATCTGATCTCTAATTTCTGCAGTGTGGTGGCTACTTGATCATTACTTGATCATCATACATTACAAAATGAAATCTTAACATTACATATATAAAACCTATTGACCTAATTAGGGTGTTACAATATCTTAGAAAACCTAAGATCAATGGTGTACAATATCTTAGAAAACCTAAGATCAATGGTGTACACAATTTAACTTGATCATCTAAACATAGGAGATATAAATAATTAATGTTTGCATCTATAATTAATTTTCTCCTCGATCTGTGTAAATTTTTATCCAGCTCGGCAAAATTTTGTTACCTAGATTGATGTGCCAATACAAACTTTAAGTGACCATTGGTTTAATTGGTAAATATTGTCTCTCGGTGCTCGGTGTTCCTTGTGTATCTCAGTGTATATTGCATGCTCGGTTTACACTGCTACTTGGTAAGTCTATCTTCTCGGTGATCATTGTACTCGGTTAACTCTGCACATGATTAGTCAGTTAACTCTGCACTCGATGATCATATCGACTAGTCTTTATGTGACTCTGTTACCAATTGGGTATTTTAATTCTTGAATACTAATGAAAACCTTCAAAGCTCATTTGGAGTAACATTCTTGTCTCCTAATGCTACCCATGATGATATTATGGCCCTCTCATCTCCCTGATGTCTCAATTTTTAAAAATATTCCCCATTTTTGTGTAATCTGATCCCACAAGAACTGGAGCCAATTGGGAAGGTTATTAGAGATGATAAGATTGATAATATTCTCCCCCACACACATGCTAGACTCTAGATTAATATCAATCTAGATCTTGGTCTGCCAAAAGAAATCTATTTTGATTTGGAAGATAAAGGTGTTTCTTGCCCTATTACATTCTTAGGTGGCATTAAGATGTGCTTCCTCTATAGAAGAGAAGGTCATATAGGGAAATTTTTCCCTCTCTTGAAGAAGAAACCATCCCCCCACTAAATTGAATGTTAGCACCAATGAATCTCATTCTCTTCTTCCTTCCAAACATAAGGAGACTAATAATGTATCTATTCCAGAATTCAAGTTTCAAACACCCAAGATGTCTGATAAAGTTGTGGCCACCTTGGAGGCCCTCAAATATGCCTTCAACAATAGTAACAAGAAGCCGTCTTTCTCTAATGAATCTTCCCTAGATAAGTTGCAGGGCCTCCATCGTGCTTCCACACTTGAATTTGGTCTTGACTCTCAGGCCCCTAACAAACCTAGAATGCCGAACAATTGGCTCTTCAAAAGATTAGAAGGAGAGTTCTATTCAAAACCAAAGGCTCCTCCAGACCCAATGATGTTATTCAATCTTCTAGTCCTCCTCCCCGGAACTCTCAGAAGGATCCTATCACTCCATCCCCTCCTCTGAGTGAAAGTGAGGCCAAGAGTTGCAATGAACCCTCTATTGGTGAGACCATGGTCCACCCAGGAGTGTTGGTTGAGAAGGATGGTAATGTGGTTTATGTTGATGCATGCCTTGATGGCCTTAATTCCCTTAAGAAGGCTTATGATTGTGAGGAAAAATTGTCCAATTACTCCTTGATTTTGATTCTTTCTCCCCCCTAAGATCTTTCATCCTCTACCCAAAGAGGTGTCACTTCCCCTCTTGACACCAACTCTACCTAGAGGAGTGGACCAAGAGATAGGCCTTATGTGATCTCTCCTGAAGAAGGAATTTAAGAAGGTGAAATGAGAAACCTTGATATAGTGCCCTCTCATTTTGAGGAGGATGATTCTAATTTTTTTGTCTTTAAAGCCCCAAAAAAGAAGAGGAGGCCAAAAAATTGTAAAGAGAATAAGGAGGATGAGCCCAACTCTTTAACTAAAGAAGGTGTTAACAATAATCCAAAGAGGAAGAGAGGAATGCATCTAAAAACAACCTCCAAAATAGAAACTTCCAAGCTCCCTAGACAACATCTCTCTAATTTCTTTAAGAGCTTTAGAGCTCCCATGGACACAAATTCATGAGGTTGTTTATGGAGATAAAATATTGCTCATGGAATGTCAAGGGATTAGAGTCCCCCGAATAGGAAATATGTTGTTAAGAGGTTTATGATGATGAAAAAAGATATTGATTGTCTTCTCTTCCAATAAGTTAAGGTTGTAGACTTCACTCTAGATATTGTCCTGAAATGCATCTGGAAAGATGCTAAGTTCTTCTATACAAAGCATCTGAAAGGTAGGGGTGGTGATGCTATTATGGTAGCCCCTAAATGGAATAAATTTATATCTAGTTTTGGTCATTCTCCATGTGACAGAATGGTTTGGATCACCATTCAATGCAATGACATAGAAGTTGGGGTGGCTAATGTTTATGCACCTAATGAGCACAAGAATAGGATAGAACTACATAAGTGGATGTGTAATCTGAAGAGCATTCCTTGGATTATAGGGGGAGACTTCAACATGATAGAGATCCCTCAAGATAAATTTGGGGGTTCTATATTTGAATGGAAAGTAAATGAAAAGTTTTATTGGTACAAGATGATCAACAAACTCAAACTGTTTAACCACCTTGCTAGCAATAAAGAAAATTTCAAGGGTATTTGGCATACTTGGTCTATTTTCCAACATGGAGATAGACGGATATACTCTAGGTTGGATATATTTTATGTGAATAAGGAGAATTTCAGTTTCAAGAAGGATTCCAATGGTGTGGGTGTCTATGTCATCCCATACACACTTTCAAATCACCACCCTATTGTATGTACTATGTTTCTGATTGATAGGTCACACAAAGAGGTGAAAAATTAGAAATGATTTTTCTCTAAATACCCATCTCTTGAAGGAAGATGAAATTAAATTTATGGTGAATATCATAAGATGGTAAAAAAATAGCATTGTGAGGCATTGTAATTCTCTATATAAATAGTCTCAGAATGTCAGTAGTTGGAAGAATTTGTTCCAAGTTGTGGGGAGGAAGATAGCTAAAGACAATAGGAGGTAGGAGGTGGAGTTGCATGACCAGATTTGCACGACAAAGGATAGAATCCAGGCTAATCCATCAAATCAAGATGCTAGGAATCTTTAACCCAATATAGAGATGCTCTTGGAAGGTTGTAGAACTACAAAATCCAGGGTGTTAAAACCAGAGCCAAAATTAATTGGCTTACTCATGGTGACAAGATCTAAATATTTATTCCAAATTATCAAATGCAAAGAGGCAAATGATAGAATTGATTTCCTGTGTGAAAATGGTAACACCATCAAAACCCAAGAGGGCATTCTCCAGGCACTTGTAGTTCTTATTATTCCAATCTCTTTTCATCTGAATATGTGGGGCACAATCTAGAGGTTTCTAGAGAAGGGATCAGAGGTTTCATTCCTAAGAAAGTTACTGTGGAGGATGCAACCATACTTGATAGGCCCATAACTATAGAGGAGATTAAGAATGTTATCCTTAGCATGATTTGTGATAAGGTCACTGGGCTTGATAGACTTCCAGTGAATTTTTATAAGGATAACATAGAATGGATTGGGGAGGAGCTCTACCTGGTTTATTCTAAAGTCATTATGTAGAAATCCCTGGGAGTAGAGATTAATTTAGGGATAATTAAGCTAATTCCTAAAGATGGAGATATATCACTAATTAAAAATTGAAGACCTATCACATTACTAAATGTTTCTTACAAGATTCTTGCGAAAATGCTTTCCATAAGGTTGGAGAAAATCCTACCACATGTTATGAGTTAGATTTGGACAGGGTTTGTGAAGGGGGGATGCATTATGGAGAACCTTGTTACCTGCTAGGAGGCTTTAGATTGAGCTAAAGATTTCTTTCAACAAGTTTGTATGATTCTCTTGGACTATTAAAAAACATATGATAGAATTGATTAGAAGTTTATCAACATGATTCTTGAAATCTTGGGATTTCCTACTTTCTTCTGCCAAATAGTTATGACACTAATGAATGGGGAAAAAACCTCAATGGAGATAAATGGCGTTAGATCCTCTTAGTTTGAACTCACCAGGTCTATTAGGAAAGGTTTCCCTCTTGCACCCACCTTATTTGTAATAGTTGGTGATGCTCACTATTACCTATTTAGAGATATCACATTATCTCCTAAAGTTAAAGGAATGGTCCTACCCAATGGTGAAAAACTCTCCAATATTTTGATTGTTGATGATACAACCATTATTATTGAAATTATTGAGCAAAATGTACATAAACTCATGAATAAAATAGATTTTTTTTCTCTACCTCAGGGAAAAAAGTATCCCTCCCAAAATCTATCATGTTGGGCTGGGATGATACCCCTTATGGTGTAATAAATTTTCCTTGGCAATAAATCTATGGTGAAAGATATGACTATAAATCCATTGGATTGATGCACCAACAACATCCTAGGTCTGCGCAGGTAGGGGCATCACCCCTAACTTACCTCTAAGGTACTCAAAAGTATCCTTAGGTAGTGACTTGGTGAAGATATCAACTATCTTCTCCTTTGTTGGTACATATTCCAACTTCACCTCTTTCTCCTACAGTTGCTCTCTCAGAAAGCGATACTTAATTGTAATGTGCTTAGTCTTGGAATGCATCACATGATTCTTGGAAATATTTATAGCACTTGTATTATCACAAAAGGCAGTTACTGGTTCAATCACCTTTTCTTTGATGCTTTCAAGAATCTACTTCATCCATGCAATCTGTGTACAATTTATAGTTGTTTCTACATACTCCACCTCTGCAGTCGATTGTGAGATACAATTTTGCTTTTTTCATGTCCAAGATACAAGCCTTTCACCTAGAAATAATGCACCACCACTTGTGTTCTTTCTATCATCAACATTTCCTACCCAATCAACATCAGTAAACACAATCAAAGAGAAATTACCATCATGAGCATACTACAGACCATAGGCAATTGTCCCTTTTAGATATTTGAATATCCTCTTGAATCCAACCATATGAGATTCCTTAGGATTTGATTGAAATATAGCCACCATACCAATTGCTTGAGAAATATCTGGTCTGTTATGAATAACATATTGTATTTTACCGATCATAGATCTGTACAAAGTAGTATCTACTGCATTAGATTGACCATCCTTAGAAAATTTACATCTTGTTACCATGGGGGCTCCAACTGATTTGGAATCATCCATACCAAAATTCTTGAGTACTTCTTTAGTTGTGAAACTCGCAATCCAATAAATAATTTGATCTCCCCAATCGTTGACATTTCAAATTCTTTCATCTCTTCAGCAAAATCCAAAATCATCTCATTATTTCCTCCAAAGATTATATCATCAACAAATACTTTAGCTAACAACATCTTATCTCCTTCAAATTTTAGACACACATTACTATCATCACTTGTTCTATTAAAGACAATCTGAATAAGATAGGAATATAACATTTCATACCATGCCCTTGGAGCTTGTTTCAATCCATATAGTGCCTTATGTATTTTTCATAGCATGTCCTTTTCCTTTGTCGATACAAAACCATTGGGTTGTTCTATGTGGACCTCTTCTTCAATAATTCCATTCAAGAAGGCTGACTTGACATCAATTTGAAAAAAAATGAACTTCCTATAAGCAACATAAGAAACTAGAATTCTTACCCCTTCCAGTCTTGCTATTGGAGAAAAAGTCTCTCCATAGTCTAGTCCTTCTTCTTGTGCATAGACCTTGCATACAAGACTTGTCTTGTTTCTGATCACATCTCCATCTTCATTCAATTTGTTCCTTAAAATCCATTTGGTATCAATCATATTTTTATCTTCGAGTCTAGGAACAAGTGCCCATGTATCATTTTTCTCTATTTGATCAATTTCTTCTTCCATAGGTTTTACCCAATCTTCATCCTTGATAGCTTCCTTTACTATCTTAGGCTCATACTTGGAAATAAAACAAGTACTCTCTATAAGATTTCTTCTAGTTAGAACACATGCATTCTTATCACCTATAATCTGATCAATAGAATGATTCATCTTCACATACCTAGGTATTACCATTTCATGTCTAGGAGCTTCTTCTTCTTTCGGTTGAATCACTTCTCCCACATTTTTTGATCTCTTTGTTCATGCATTTTTGGTTCAATATACACAATCTATCAATCATCCTTTGTCACTTGTTTTCTTGAATCACTAGATATCTCAGGGTATTCATCCACCTTTACAATAGGATTCTCAATCATTTTGTTAGTTCTCTTATTTAAACACCTATATGATTTTATTTTAGCATAATAACCCAAGAAAATGCCTTCATCACTTTTTGGATCAAACTTTCCTGTGTAATCATCCCTCTTAATGTAATATCTACTGCCAAAGACTTTGAAATATTTAACATTAGGTGAGTGACCATACCATAGCTCATAGGGTGTCTTATATGTTCCTTTCTTTACTTGTACCTGGTTCACTGTGTAAACAACAGTACTAATTACTTCTCTCCAATACATCTTTGGTACATCACCTTGAATCAAGATAGTCCTTGCAGCATCCACTATAGTTATTTTCTTCCTCTCTGCAGCAACACTTTGTTGTGGAGTCCTTGGTGCAAACATTTCTCTCTTGATTCCACTATCTTCACATTACTTAACAAATTATGCATAAGTAAACTCACCTCCTCTATCAGATATTTAAAATTTTAAACTCTTACCTAATTCCTTCTCAACTAGTGCCTTGAATGCTTTGAATTTATGGAATGCATCAGATTTTTCCTTCAAGAAAGTTACCCACGTCATTCTAGAATAGTCATCAGGAAATAGTATGAAATATCTTTCACCTAGATAACTCATTTTTTCTCATAGGCCCACAAAGATCAATATGCACCAAATCAAGTATGCTCTTAGATGAAAAAGACTTTCTTTTGAAAGTAGAACTAGTTAACTTACCCAACTGACATTCTTTACACATTTTGTTCTCTAGTTTGACTAGTTGAGGCAATCCCCTAACTGCGTTAGTCTTACTTACTTTTATCAAACTATCAAAGTTTACGTGACAAAACCTTCTATGCCATAGCCAACTATATTCAACATTTGAAACCAAACAATTGTTCATAGTATTATTCAGATAGAATAAATTACCTCTAGTCTTCCTACCGGTAGAAATATCATCACTAGAGCTTCCAATTATTCTGCATACACCTCCTTTGAATTTGAATCTATAACCTTTATCATTTAGCTGACCCACACTCAACTATTTATGTGTTAGACCATCTACATAATAAACATCATGTGTCTTACTCTTACCATTCAAATAAATCACGCCTTTACCTTTAACCAAACAAGGTGTACTATTACCAAACCTTAACACACCACCATCAAACTCATCAAGTTTAATAAACTTACTCTTGTCACAGGTCATATGATGTGAGCACCCATTGTCTATAATCCATTCATCAATTTATCTTAAGTGGGAGACAAGAGCCTTTTATCCTTCTGATGGATATTTTTTGGCCGCAACAAATACAAACTCCTCTTCCTCATTATCTCATGATTCTTCATCGGTAACACCTTCATCCACTGCAACAAAGCATTGTTTCTTCTCTTTTCCCTTAAACTTTCTGAACTTGTCCTTTGTTCACCATTAGGACACCTAGAAGCAATATGTCCAATCTTATTACATGAGAAATATTTTAGTGGAAGTTTACCTTTGTACTTACCAGATCCTCTAGGTAGTCTCTTTGCTAGTAGAGCTTCAAGCTCTCCTTGTTTCCTTTCTTCTTCCAAGACAACTTCAAGTTCCCAGGCATA
The DNA here is from genome assembly GCA_018584345.1 of Thuja plicata. Lineage (NCBI taxonomy): Eukaryota > Viridiplantae > Streptophyta > Pinopsida > Cupressales > Cupressaceae > Thuja > Thuja plicata. Next base: position 1,675,929 of record MU226248.1, read on the forward strand.
ACTTGACATATAATCAGAATCATGACTTGTTTCGTTACCTTTCTTCATTGGTACATTAGACACTAATGTTTTGAAAGTTTCTTCAACTCCTGGAATATTGTTATCAAAGTTGTTTAACTCAAATGCAGTAATCTTTTCGATCAGTCCATCTATAGTAACATTATCAAATGTTCTCTGCTCATTTATAGAAGACACTCTAATGGATTAAGAAGGCATTAAAGTTCATAACATTTTACTTACCATAGTATCTTCCTCAATAGTTCCATCAACACCTCTAATAGCACTAACCATTTCTTTTATTCTTAGGCCATATTGTGCAATGTTCTCTCCTTCTGCCATTTTCATGTCATCATACTTTCCTCTAAGACTATCTTCTTTAGCTTTTTGAACATGAATATCTCCCCCATAGATAAGTTTCAAATTTTCCCAGACATCATAAACAGTCTGTAGTCCTCGAACATCAACATAATCAATATTAGATAGGGTACTTACAATGACTTCTTGTTCTTGAGTATTCTCTTATTGTTCCTTCAGATCATCTGCAGTGAGAGTTCCAATAGGAGTGATATACCTATGTGTGACATGCAATTAATATTGAGATCCCATACCTTTTAGATATAACTTTATTTTATCACACCATAACAGGTAGTTATCCTTAGAAAACTTGGGAGGCTCCTTCCTCATCAGTGGATCTTTTCCTCAAGCTGTTAAGCTTACCACAAAGAGGACCAAAATTCTGATACCAATTGTTAGTATTAAGGGATCCATGATTACTGAGAGGGGGGAGGGGGTGAATTAGTAATCTAAGAATTCAAAATTTTTATTAACCATTCAACCAATTGCATCAATAAATATCCATTGCATGAAAAACTAAACAATAAGAATAAGCATCCACAATCATGCAACACAATGACACCAAAGTTTTTATTTATCCCTATGTGAACAAAACAATTGCGAACAAAAGGGGATTTGAAAATGATTTTTTTTTTTTAATTCAAGTCTTTGGTCACCCATCTCCGCATAGACAGGGACTTGCTGGAAGAATTTAGTGGCAAAATAAGCACGACAACTCACATCAAATTTAATCTGAAAACTGTTTGGTCTTGAGGCAACGACCTAAAGTAGTCATGGTAACTGAAATATGATCCCATTATAGAAAGAAGATTTGATTTGTTCTTCATTTTGTGAAGCATTGGTAGCATATTGATTGATATTGTTTCTTGGAACTGTGAAAACCACACCGATTGTTTATTGCTTCAAACATTTTGGCTCATCCGTGTGAACTAGCATTTACGTATTCACATTACTGTCCTAAATGTATGTCATAATGAATTTGTTCACACATATTACAAATGATTCCAAACCGTCCTTAATGGATGTGAGAGTTTGATGTGAAAGGATGATTTCAAATTGACTCAAAAGTTTGATAGTTGAATTTTTATGTAAACATCATAATATTTTTTTAACAATTATATTTTTGCATAGATACATACATCAATCAATCAATTATTTTTTGAAGATTGATTATATTTATATTATTATATTATAAAAGTTGAGAAAATTTATAAGCACTTACATGGTATATGTATATAAACATAATAATATATTATAAAATAATTTCTATTGATTATGGATTGACAAAATTTTATTTTTGTAAAATAAATAAAAATAGTCTTTTGTATTTGCAATCTTATATTCAAGTTTGAAACTAATTTTTTTGGGAATTATATGGTAGTGTACTACAAATGTATAATCTATTGTGAAAAAACTTGTCACACATTATACATTCACAAAATCTAATTCATGTTTAAATAAGTATTTGTATCTTGTTGTAAATGTAATGTTTTAGTATTCAATGTATAGCATTTTACATATAAGTTGATCATAATTTTACATTTATTATTTTGAATGTCTTATTTCAGGTTGTGATATCACAAGGCTTTAGGATCTATTTTCAAAGAACAAGTGATCTAAAGAAACAAAAAAACATGCTCTAGAACTAACCAAAATGTGTCCCTAATAATCTAATTCTTTTTTTAAATAATTATTATTCAATCTTGTTATACCTTGTATTATGTACTCTATTTCACTTTAAAGTTATATCTTTGTTTAAGTATTTGTTTCTCATGGATAAATCTTATCTTCTACTCAAACCCGCCCTTATTTTTGCCTTAAGGACCTTTTTGTTTCATACTTTTTTTATAGATAGATTTGATTAGTGATTGACTCTTTTTTTTAATCAACCCTTTTAGATCAAATTTATCTACTTTATCCTCTAGAATTTAGAAATTAATCTGGATACTAAACTTGCTTTCTTATCATCATCCTTTGTGAATGGATTCTTGTTTAAATTTTCATATCCAACCTATTGAGAATGGTGTCTATAATGATGTTTTGATGAATAATGTTGATACTATTGAGATCAAATTGGGAAAATATCAAACGAGCACAATCGCTCTACAACTCTACGCATTGAGAGTACGTGGCACCCACTCATCCCTTCATATAAAGAGGGCCATTAATGATCCCACCACCCTCTAATAAATATGGCTTCATCTTCAGACAGACCCATTTCTTCTTCTGGTGTCTCTAAGAAGAAGGTTTCCTTTGAACCGCTCTCTTTCTTGTCCTCGAAGCAAGACCCTAAGATGTTCAGACAAGCCCTAGTCAGAGTGAAGATCATCTATAATGACACAAAGTTCCTCAGCAGACAACAAGAAACTAGCCCATAAGGAAACAACATACATGGAGCAGGAGGTAAGGCTTCTGCCTCCAAACTTCTTATTGTTTCTCCTAATTCCAATATGATTGATGTAATTAAGTCAGAGAGAAGTAAGTAATGCGATTCTACTATTTTCTTGGCTTCTCAAAATGTTAGTAAAATTCCCTCCTGTGTTTTTATGAATAATTGGTTGCACTCGGTTTGGGGCTGTAAATTAGGGATAAAATTTTCATTCTATAGGATGATACAGAAAGGGCTTTTCATTATTATCTTCAATGACTCTATTAGCCAAAGAATTGTAGTTGATAGACAATTCTGGTCTATAGGTCCCTGTAGTTTCCGTGCCCTAGGATGGTCTAGTAATGCAAACTTTGAATAAACTATGGCTCTTTCTTGCCGAAGATGGATTACTATCAAGAAAATCCGTCCATTCCTCTGGAATGTGCTAGTAGAAGCCCTTGATTGTCTGGGTCGTATTATTCACATTGACCATTCCAATGTGCTCCTCCCCCATATGGATGCAAGGATCTTAATTTCTCTCAAACCAGGTGTCAATATCCTGGAAACCCTAGTTTTTGATTTAGACAGAAAATGCTTCTCTTGCCCTATGGAATACCTAGGTGGTCTCAATTCTTGTTTCCTGTGTAAGAAAGAAAGACATAGAATGAGTAACTGCTCTCTATTAGGCCCCAAACCTAAGCACCAAACCCTAGCCAGAGAAGACTCGACCCTGCCTAAAATGAACATTTCTAGTCTCAAATCCCCATTCCTAAATGCTCCTAAGATTGGTAGCTCGCAAACTCTCCCCTCCCCATCATCCATCCCTTGCTCTACTACACTCCCCAATCCCATTGTTTCCTCCCTTGATGACTTATCCTTGTCTCTTGGTCTAGAATCAGCAAGTTTGAACACTCAGATTAAACAGGAGGGCACAAGAAGTGGGGACAATATTCCTCCTAACCCTAAGAACAAACACAGAACACTCTCCAAGAATGCACAACAATTGGCATTGATCAAAATTAGGAAGATTGATGGCCCATCCAAGAGGAGGAGAGACAATGTTAATGAAATATTTGTTGATCAGCCTTCCCCTCTCAGTGACCCTACCTAATGTAGTTTGGATAACTTGGAGAGTATTGATAAGGTGCCCTCAAATGGAGATAAGGATGGGGATAGGGTTAGGGGTGTAGATTACATGGACACTTTATATGATAAGAATGGTACTCCTGGTCTGACCTCTTCTGTCAGTAGATCTCTTCACAACTTTGACCTTTTAATCATTCCTGACATCCCTCCTGACCCCCCATACCTGTCATCCATCTGAGCTCTCTTGTCATACCCTCCTTGTTACCTCAGCTAGACTGGATTGTGTCAACAAGAGGGGTGAAGTTGATCCATGTAACCACCTGAATTTGGTCTGTCGCAACTATAGACCCTATTTTCCCTAAGTGTGATCATACCCTTGATTTATGTCCAAATGACCCTGTTACTGGTTGGCATAATTCTTTTAATCAATTTAATATCCTAGGTGATTTTTTTCACTGATTTATGTTAACTATTATAGCCATACAATTCAAATCAATTTTGACCAATCAAATCAAATCAAAATCAAACATGGCTATAGTATTTAATTATAAAGGAATTAAATAAATCCCTAAATCAAATACCCACTTGCAACTAACCCATTCCCCTAGCCTATTTAATTTAATTAAAATGGCTATAGTTCTCTAATTATTAAAAAGCAATTTCATTGTTTAAATAATTAATTCCTATGTTTTTAAATGAATTAAATATGTTTATTTCATTTATTAATATTCCCCTAAACCCTTGATGACATCATCATTTATTTATTAATTAATTATTTAATTAATTAATTTATTTTTATGTCATTAAATCCCTTTATCTTAATTAAAAATATTTAATTAATAAATCCCTCCTAAAAATGTTTAAATCTTATTTAAACATTATTCCCCTATTTATTAACTATTTAATTAATAAATTGACCAAAAATCCCAAAATAAATAATTTATTTATTTTTTGCCCAAAACTTGGCCAATTTTCTTAAGACCACTAACCTCTTCTAGAATCTTCTAATCCTTCTTTAATTTCG